>CM060947.1:263844602-263922102 GCA_030765055.1 Mantis religiosa | reverse complement strand
AGTCACCATCCGGAATTACAAATTTTTCTCAGCGTTTCTTGACCTTCCGAATACCTTGATTGTAGAAGTCTGCAGAATTCCCTTTAAACCACTCTTCCACTTCATTAATGACGTCATTTGTGTTGACAAATCGGCGACCACGCAACGGTTTCTTCATTTCCGGGAACAAGAAAAAGTCACTTGGAGCGAGATCGGGCGAATAAGGCGGACGCTGTAAGGTCCTAAAGCCACATTCACTTGTTTTGTCAACTGCAACTTGAGATGAATGAGCTGGTACATTGTCAGACAGAAGACGAACAACTTTGGAGAGCATACCGCGTCGTTTCTTAATCAGAGCTGCTCGTAACTTGTCCAGAAGGTTGCAGTAGTATCTGTCAGTGATGGTTTGACCCTTGGCAAGATAATCTGTAAGGATGACTCCACGACAGTCCCTGAAAACTGAAAGCATGACCTTCTTAGCTGACTTTTGCACCTTTGACTTTTGAGAGCGGGGGAGTCGGCATGTTTTCATTCCATGATCATGGTTTTTGCCTCTGGAGCATACTGTTAGATCCAGGATTCATTCACGGTTACTAGACGATCAGAAGATTCTTACTCATCCTGTTCCAAAAGCATCAACATCTGTCTTGAAAGGTCACACCGTGTTTGCTTTTGGAAAGAGGTTAACAAACGTGGAACCCATCGTGCAGACACCTTAGACATGTGCAGCTCGTCCACACACTACCATAACTAAGATGTGTCTCATTCATGATCATTTGGATCGTTGCTCGTTTGTCTTCCAGTATTAAACACTCCACTTTCTTCACTGTGACAGCTGACGGTCTACCAGCTCTTGGCTCATCTGTCAGGGATATGTGACCAGTTTGAAAATTCCTTTTCCACCTCACAATAGTGTCACACGATGGACAATTATTTCCATAAAAAGTCGTAATCTCATCATGGATTTTCAATGTAAAAAACCAGGACTCAAATCACTGAAACTACCAATATTACGTCCATAAGGATCAATGATGACACTTAAAAATTTCCATCACTCTAGCATAAAAAAACAGGGTGATTACTAAAACTATACAACACCTACTTGTATTCTGTGTTCAGAGCCTTTTGTAGCTACAAGTAAATTTGTTGAACATAAATCGCTCTAATTTAATGCAACATAACCCGACATTTTAAATAACACCTTGTGCATAGAAGGGATAGAGAAAGTCGCGTCAGTGCACTCATCAGGTCCTTAGCTTTAGGACCTCTGCGAAAAGATATTTAGGGTCAGCACGGGATTATAAATACGGCAGATTATAAATTCTGTTTGATCTGTATGACCATGATCAGCCCTTATTACTACTTCCGTATTCAAATGTTAATCCGAATGTGACCTGATTGGCATTTGTTCGACCCTTCCTGCACTCAGTCGGTATTAGAAACGTCGGCGGGAGGAAGATCTGCCTTAATTAATTTTCAAAGGAACTGTCTGTGACCTAATTAGTAATCCATTTGCAAGAACCACAAAAAGACGAGGATATCTGCGCGCAATGTTTAAAGGTAATATTAATTAATATCAGCGATCCTTCTTTTCCAGTTCCAATATTAATTAAAATCTCTTACAGCTACAAATGCTGGAAAATATTACTCGTATCATTCGCTGTATGCTCGAACTACTGAACTACATTTATGGTCCAAGAAATTAAAACATTAGTTTAATACAGAGCGGAACGTTATACATATTGCCCTCACATGTCTTCTCTCTACTCTTGTACAAACACCTATTTCTGTATATACTTCAAGATAAACATTATCTTATTGTAGTTACAAGGGAATACAGTAAACTTTAAGTGATAGTCAAATGTTTTAAATACATGACTTTCTCTACTCTTGTACAAACACTTATTGCTCCATCTACTTCAAGATAAACATTATCTTATTATAGTTACAAGGGAATACAGTAGACTTTAAGTGATAGTCAAATGTTTTAAATACATGACTTTCTCTACTCTTGTAAAAACGCTTATTGCTCTATCTACTTCAAGATAAACATTATCTTATTGTAGTTACAAGGGAATACAGTAGACTTTAAGTGATAGTCAAATGTTTTATATACATGACTTTCTCTACTCTTGTAAAAACGCTTATTGCTCTATCTACTTCAAGATAAACATTATCTTATTGTAGTTCCAAGGGAATACAGTAGACTTTAAGTGATAGTCAAATGTTTTAAATACATGACTTTCTCTACTCTTGTAAAAACGCTTATTGCTCTATCTACTTCAAGATAAGCATTATCTTATTGTAGTTACAAGGGAATACAGTAGACTTTAAGTGATAGTCAAATGTTTTATATACATGACTTTCTCTACTATTGTAAAAACGCTTATTGCTCTATCTACTTCAAGATAAACATTATCTTATTGTAGTTACAAGGGAATACAGTAGACTTTAAGTGATAGTCAAATGTTTTATATACATGACTTTCTCTACTCTTGTAAAAACGCTTATTGCTCTATCTACTTCAAGATAAACATTATCTTATTGTAGTTACAAGGGAATACAGTAGACTTTAAGTGATAGTCAAATGTTTTAAATACATGACTTTCTCTACTCTTGTAAAAACGCTTATTGCTCTATCTACTTCAAGATAAGCATTATCTTATTGTAGTTACAAGGGAATACAGTAGACTTTAAGTGATAGTCAAATGTTTTATATACATGACTTTCTCTACTATTGTAAAAACGCTTATTGCTCTATCTACTTCAAGATAAACATTATCTTATTGTAGTTACAAGGGAATACAGTAGACTTTAAGTGATAGTCAAATGTTTTATATACAAGACTTTCTCTACTCTTGTACAAACACTTATTGCTCTATCTACTTCAAGATAAGCATTATCTTATTGTAGTTATAAGGGAATACAGTAAACTTTAAGTGATAGTCAAATGTTTTATATACAAGACTTTCTCTACTCTTGTACAAACACTTATTGCTCTATCTACTTCAAGATAAACATTATCTTATTGTAGTTACAAGGGAATACAGTAGATTTTAAGTGACAGTCACACGGTGGTAGCGTGTTTGCCTCACTTTCGAGAGGTCCTGTGTAAGAAAATATCGGAAAGAGTTATCTCTATATGGCAGTTTACTGGCCTAGTTAAAATAAATGTCTGGTAACTCTAAGCTCTATGTACCCTGTATTCACTTGAACATCATTTCATTCATCGTCATATATGACTTAACGTTTGAGGATTTCTCTTATCCTGAAAGATGAATGTCTGGTAACTCTAAGCTCTATGTACCCTGTACTCATTTGTACATCATTGCCTTCATCGCCCGATATGACTTAACGTTGGAGGTTTTCTCTTATCCTGAAAGATGAATATCTGGTAACTCTAAGCTCTATGTACCCTGTACTCATTTGAACATAATTTCATTCAACGTCCGATATGACTTAACGTTGGAGGTTTTCTCTTATCCTGAAAGATGAATGTCTGGTAACTCTAAGCTCTATGTACCCTGTACTCATTTGTACATCATTGCCTTCATCGCCCGATATGACTTAACGTTGGAGGTTTTCTCTTATCCTCAAAGATGAATGTCTGGTAACTCTAAGCTCTATGTACCCTGTACTCATTTGAACATAATTTCATTCAACGTCCGATATGACTTAACGTTGGAGATTTTCTCTTATCCTGAAAGCTGAATGTCTGGTAACTCTAAGCTCTATGTACCCTGTACTCATTTGAACATCATTTCATTCACCGTGCGATATGACTTAACGTTGGAGGTTTTCTCTTATCCTGAAAGATGAATGTCTGATAACTCTAAGCTCTATGTACCCTGTACTCATTTGAACATCATTTCATTCACCGTGCGATATGACTTAACGTTGGAGGTTTTCTCTGATCCTAAAAGATGAATGTCTGGTAACTATAAGCTCTATGCACATTGTACTCATTTGAACATCATTTCATTCACCGTGCGATATGACTTAACGTTGGAGATTTTCTCTTATCCTGAAAGGTGAATGTCTGGTAACTCTAAGCTCTATGTACTCTGTACTCATTTGAACATCATTTCATTCACCGTGCGATATGACTTAACGTTGGAGGTTTTCTCTTATCCTGAAAGATGAATGTCTGGTAACTGTAAGATTTATGTACCTTGTACTCATTTGAACATCATTTCATTCATGGTCCGATATGACTTAACGTAGGAGGTTTTCCCTTATCCTGAAAGATGAATGTCTGGTAACTCTAAGCTCTATGTACCCTGTACTCATTTGAAAATAATTTCATTCATCGTCCGATATGACTTAACGTTGGTGGTATTCTCTTATCCTGAAAGATGAATGTCTGGTAACTATAAGCTCTATGTACCTTGTACTCATTTGAACATCATTTCATTCATCGTGAGTTTTGACTTAACTCTTTCTATCCTTTATGACTTTCGCAAAAGGTAATTCCGAGTGAAGAGAGTTTCTGAGGAGAGTGCTAGAAATTTCAAGGCATGTATTTAATTCGTCACGAGGATATCTTAAGCATATGGTTGGTGAACCAACATTGTTAAACACATGTTTGAAAAATCCGTTCTATTCGTTAAATTTGCCAAGTGTGAGTTAGTTTGATGCAGAGAGATAATTTTGAAGATCGTGATGTGACATCGTTTTAAGATGATATATACCTAAACTCCATATTTGCTATTTAACTCAGTTAAAGTTATCTTATGGTTCACACACAATAGACACACTTTTTATTTAACGTTTTCTTGGAATTTGGCGCTGAAAACATATATTCAATGAACTCTAAACTTGGGAATATTTTTGTAGCGATGCAAGACGCTTCCTGCTTACTATGTACATAGTAGAGAGGGCAAAACTGTTGCTATGGTTACAGAGCAAACGGTGGACCATTGCAGTTGAGTCATCATTTTTGAGGTGTTTCCCTTTTACACTCTTCAGTTTTCAACAATAATAATTTTGTCAAAGGACAAGACATTGTTGTCTTGTGTTTTCTCTGATTATAGAGATATACTATCACATAGCGAAAAACTCAGGAAAGATTTAGCTACTGTGAATACTGCGTTTTCATATGTCTTTGTGTCTACAAGGAAACATAAAGTATAATGAATGAAATAGGATAATTAATGTTTGGTAAACTAGCTTGTACAACTGTGAGTAGGGAAAGCTGTTAAGAGCATAATATAAGTCTTTTTAACTTATTCAGTTTGCAATGGTAATTCTTTTCCCATCAGAAACGTATATACGCAGTTGTAGTGGAAGAACAAGTGCAGAAAAGTCTTTCTCGATGTGTACCACTGACCAGGAAGGTTATCGATATATCGATATTATCGGAGAATCATCCCCAGCTTCAGTCCAGAGAGAAACAAACATGTCACAGGCAAAGAAATGGCCTCGCTGTGAAAGAAAGCGGGAACAGGCAGGTCTGTGTAACAGAAACTGTTGTTGACGTAACGATTTGAACGGCATATACATCGTAACGCCTATTTCACGTGACATCAAACGCGTGATGGCCAGATACTCTCTGTAATTACTTTCACGTAAACACAAATCATAACCTCAACAGGGCTTCTTGTTATGACTTGCAAGCCTGGGTAGTATTCAAACGAACTTTAGCTCTGCAAGCTGATCGAAAATATACTTTACTCAACACTTACTTGTAAAATTGTACTTTTATAATATGAATTAACCTACTAAAGTGATATTTTAATATTAAGGACTGATAAAATTTCACTTTAACTAGTGTATCAATAAAATACAATCACTAGGACTACATTTCAAGTATAATATTTATTGTAGTTTTAACATTTAGTAATGAAATGTACAGCTACAACTTGTATTCATTCAGTAATTAACAAATATTTTCCTATAAGTTCACATTCTACTGACAATACATTCGTCAATGTAGCTTTCTGAAATGAAAATCAAATTAACTTAGAAACGACTAGCCAATATCGATTGTCTCATATTAGCAGCCGGCCTTGGTCTAAATAGCTCTATATTCCACAAAATAGAATGTTGCTGTTTCATTATAGTTTAATTAAAAGGTAGTAAGCTTTTTAATGATTAAGTAAAAATAAAAAATGACAGTATTTAAAAGAGAATCGATTCTGAGGAAAGGAGTGCTGTGGTTCATAGGAGATCTAAAGGTAGAAGTGGTAAACGATTATGACTTTAGGTGTAAGGATGTGTAGCAGTGGAGGATGGGCTGTACAAGCCAGAAAAGTGATAGCTAATGGTAGGGCGGCAATGTCAGGGGTAAGAATATGTAAACATAAACTGGAGATGTCAGTTAGATGGTTGGAAAGAATGTATGAAGCGGTCTTTGAAGCCAGAAGAGTATATGCAGTGGAGGTATAAGGCACATCAGAGATAGGAGCACAACTAGACCAGATGTATGGAATACTGAGTGTGCCAAAATCGACAACAAGATAAGTAGCACTACCAGAGTTGGGTAATAAAAAAATAAGGAATAATAATAGAGGGAATACTGAAATTCTGGTATAAGTGTAGTATAGTGCAGAAAGGGGAATTAATGAATCTGTGCATGAAGCAACAGAAAAGCATTAAAAGTACAAACAGTTGATGGTCGGAATTGGAAAGAATGACATTGAAGATAGGCATGGGAGATATATGGAGAGCAAATGAGTGAAATCATAGCGGTTTTTGGAAGGGAGTGAGAAAGAAATTACAAAACATAGATAGGCAGGAGATATTGGAAAGTATAGAAGGAAAGAAAACTTTAAAATTTTATAAGCAATTTAACACAGAATGGGGTAGGAAAAATATATAGATCAATGTGACAAAACTGGGAAAAAAAGGAATAGCATGGATTACAGTAGGAATAATATATCTAAAAGGGTTGAGGTATATGTGATTTTTTAGAGATGAAGAGTACAGTAGGAATAATATATCTAAAAGGGTTGAGGTATATGTGATTTTTTAGAGATGAAGAGAGTTAACAAATTGAAGGAGAATAATATGGAATAAGTAATGGCACAGTGTGAGCAAAAAGGTAGTGAGGTTATGCATGTTAACGGGGATGTGTGAAAAGAAAATTAGATGTATAGGAAAATTCTTATATAAGTTAAGAGAAAAGTGTGTTAGGATAAAAGATGCGAAGGCAAGAAGAAATGACACCAAGAAGCTCAGGGAAACCTGAGTCAGCGAGTAGATCTTAGGGTCAGCAATCGAGACGGTCTTTGCCCTTTAGGAACCTGGTTCAGTTCTCCCAGCACTCAACACCCATAATGTAGGGACGTTGACGGTGAGGCTTACGGATAAGGAAGGTTTACTGTACAGGTCGGGGTCTTCCTCGGGATTCGCTCTTCATGGACTCACTTCTTTGGGATACGACCTGACTGGATATGGTGTGATTAGTGAAGAAAACATCTCGACTGTTCCATGATCGATTTATTCACAATTGTAATCAGGTACTTCACTCGCCACCTGGAAAGTCACTGCTTGTGATGTGTTTGGCGGTAACCACAGAGTTCTTTACACGTGTTGTGTATTCGGTGTATTCTTACCGCACTTGTACAATTTAACGTGACTTCACCACACCCCGACTGAGAGAGAGTGTCGCAGCTATCAAAATCACGGATCCGCCATCCCCTGGATTTCTCCCTCTATCGTTACATTTTGAATTTTGTGGGACACGTATGTAAGTTCTGAACTGTAATTCTTTTGTTTCAACATCTAGTTTGAACTATCGTACGCATTTTGTACGTGCGCACGTACGAACGTTGATATAAATGTTCCTACGGCGTCCACTTACTTAATTCCGAAGTTAACTGGAGCTAAATTTCAAACTTATTATATTCTGTTTGCTTAATGTGAAACAAACGCGCCGTAGTAGTTTCATTGCTAGTATTTCTAGTTCCCACCTGTGAGAACCACGCAAGTTCAGACATTTTCAGTGCCGTCTACCGCTGCAATTAAGGTAACACGCGAGAAACAATATGCGGCTTTGAATTTCTGCTTTCGTCTCAACAAATCTTCAGTTGGGCCTATAAAATGTTACAGGAGGCCTATGGAGAGTCTGTTCTTCCCTACAGCACAGCTCGAAGGTGGTTTAAGGTGTTTAAAGATGGAATACAATCAATTTCAAAGGAAGGTGACCCGGTTCTACAGTAACTGCTCTTACGGAAGAAAACATCAACACTGCTGCTGCCATTGTGAGAGAGAATCGACGAATTACCTTAAGATAACTTTCTGAAATAGTGAACATTTCATTGGGTGCTATCCACACGTTGGTGACAGAAACATTACACATGAGACATGTTTGTGCGTGATGGGTTCCAAGACTGTTGATTCCCGAACTAAAGGACATTCGCATGTAAGTCTGCATGCAGATAAAGTTGATCTTAGAAGAAGATCTGGAGTTTCTTTCAAACGTAATCACTGCTGATGAAACTTGGCTACTTAATTTTGATCCTGAGAGCAAACAGCAGAGCTCAATGTGGAAATATCCTTCATCACCAACCCCCCAAAAAGCAAATGTGGTTGCTTCTGCTGGGAAAGCTATGGTATTTTCATTCTTTGATATTCGTGGAATGGTTTATTAGCATGTTGTACCTGCACATACATCAGTAACTGGACAATACTACAGGGATGTCCTGAAAATATTGTAAGTCCATATGAGGTAAGAAAGACCACATTTCCCTGAAACAGGCTAGATGCTGCACCACGATAATGCACGGCCGCATATTGCAAATGTTGTTGCTGCATATCTTGCAAAAATCAACAGAAGTGCATCCCTCATCCTCATTATAGTCCGGATTTAGCCTCATGTGACTTTTTTCTATTCCCTAACTTGAAGAAACGCCTTCGTGGGAGGCATTATCCATCATCAGAAGCAGTAGTGAAGGCTGCGGAGGCTATTTTGAAGCATCTTTCAAAATATGGTTTAGAATATGTCTTTGAAGACTGGCAGAAACGCTGGGACAAGTGCATCGCATTCAGGGGAGACTATTTTGAGAAGTACCATTAAAATTATGAGGATGAGTAGAGGTACGTTGTTAAAAAAAATGTGTTCATAACAGCCCTAGTATGTATGTGTCTTCCTTTGATTTCTACATATTTTTTGCGAATGTTTCTTCATATTTTTATATTGAATAGTTATTAGGATTACTGAATACAGTTTGCGAAACTTAATTAGGTAACGTTAAAGATTTTCCACCAAATTCTTCAAGATAATTGTGTAATAATCTAATATGCAATGTAAACAGAAATGATTAAATTATAATTCGAGTTTCAACAAGCCAGTTGTATGCCATTAATGGATGTTCCTTGCCTATTTCATTAAATTTCATACATTTTATAATCGAGTACTCTTCTGCCTTGCAGTTGCCGGTGATAAATGAATTATGAAAATATGCCTCGAGTCTGTTTTCCGCAAACGTTGCGTGATAAATTAAGTTACACTCCAGGGAATCGTAACCATGACATTACCTGGAGGCACGAAACAATCAGATTAAAGATAACTTATTGAGAAGTTTGTCCTGGAACTTGTGCAGCGCTCACTTAACACAATCCACCTTCCTGCGCGTTTTATTGCAGTTAATGAATTGTTAAAAGTTGCCACTGTTCATTAGAAAGAAAAATTTTCTTTTATTTTATTTTCTTTCTCTACTTCCTGATTTACACAATTTTTTTTTTCAAGAGCTTGTTGTACTAAACTGCGATCCATATAAAGCTGAACCATTTCAATATGTCATAACCTTTGAACAAATGATAGGACACACGTCCAACTTTGGTATAATTTAATACACAATTGGGAGATTACATTACACTATTTACATCTCAGAGAAAATGTTGGACGTGTCCTTCACCAGCATCTATACATGTTTGTACTCGTCTCATCATATTTCTGAAGTTTTACTGAGATTAGCCTCGCCAATGTTACTTATTTCGGTTCGAATGGACACTTTCAGAACATCAATTTTCCGTGGCCTATTGTTGTACACTCTACCTTTAGATAGGTTGCAAATAGGTTGCAAAATTGGGTTGAGAAGGAGAATAAACTATCGGAGTTCCAAGCAGGTTTTAGACCAGGCAGGAGAACATCGGACAACATCTTTATTATTAAAACAATTGTACACAAATATCTGAGCAATAAAAGGGGAAGGGAATATATGATATTTAATGATCTAGAAAAGGATTTAATTCTATTAATATAGATCCATTGTGGATAAAATTAAGCAGTAAGGGGATAAGTCAGGGATTTATAGAAGTAATTAAAATGATACACCAAGAGAATGAGTTGCGTATAAAACTACCAGGCAACAAAGTAACTAAATCTATATCGAGTAAGGCAGGAGTACGGCAGGGATGTAAACTTAGTCCAGTATTATTTAATCTTTATATGGATGTAATTTTAGAGGAGATATCAAGTTGTAGGGTACATTCACCAGTTATTAATAATAAAGAAATACCGGGGCTACTGTTTGCAGATGACCTAGTAGTTGGGTGCATATCAAGTGGAGGGCTGAGAAGAGCAATCGAGGCAGCCAATTCTTATTGCAATAAATGGGATTTGAAAGTGAATGAAAACAAAACAAAGATTATGGTCTTCAAAAAAGGATACAGGTTGCGTAAGAATGAGAAATGGGAGGTTAATAGAAGAGAAATAGAGGTAGTAAGGAGATTTGATTATTTGGGTACAAGGTTGAGTTCAGATGGCAGCTGGAAAGAACAAAAATAGATGTCTGTGGCAAAAGGTAAAATGGCCATGAGAGTGATAAGATCATGCTACAGTAAACTGCCAGATGTAAATGTCAAATGGTTGGAGAGGATTTATACGGCAGTAGTAGAAAGAGAATGTTACATGGATCAGAGGTTTGTGGAATAGATGAGGCTTGGAGAGAGACTGATAGAGTGCATAGATCCTTTTGTAAATATATATTGGGATTACCAATAGCATCACCTAATGGGGCAGCACAATTATAACTAGGCAGGCATTCTACTAAAATTAAAATCTTGTCAAGGACAATGATATATTTATACAGAATCACTAACTTGGAAGATGGCAATATAATTAAAGAATGTTTTCATATTCAAAAGAGAAGTAACTGGGGTGGGTCTTGGGCACATAAAATGTATGACTTGTTGAAGCAGATAGGTATGGGTCATTCTTGGATAAATGCAGAGTATGGGTATAGAGGCTTCTGGAAAGAAGTTAAGCTAAGATTAGAAGATATTGACAGACAAGACATTTTTGCCAATACAAGTGACAAAAGCTCACTAAGATTATATAGAGAAATAAAAACAACCTGGGGGAGGGAAGGATATATAGATATATGTAGTAAGTTAGGGCGAGAAGGTTTTGCTTGGGCGAGAACAGGAGTGAGAAACTTGAAAGGTATAGGTCAAGAGAGGGAGCTAGATAAATGTCCATTGTGTGGAGAAGAGAATGCAGATTTCCATTGTATATTAAATTGTAGTCAAACAAAGATATGGAGAGAACAGGCTTGGCTACGTAAATGGGAAGTTTTGGGGGGTGAAGTAATAATTAGAAAAATGTCAGTAAAAGGAGAAAAGAACAGGAGAAATATAGGGAATTATTTAGGGAAAGTTAAAGAGAGATGGCTAAGAACAATTAAGAGAAAAATGTAGAGTGGGATAGGTGAAATGGCAGAAAGAGTAAAAAGGAGCAGAGGGCCTCCATTACACAAAAACCTAGGGTTAGGTGTATGAGGACCGAATTATTTTTCAATGGTGGGCAACATGATAACATGATAGGATTTTCGGGATTTAGGAATATATGGCATATTTCACTATGGATTTTATAATTGTAATCTTGATTTTGTATTTCCATTTGTTGATGTAAAAGGAAAGAAATTACTATTACTATTACCTTTAGATATCACAACAAGAAAAATCCGGTGAGGTTATATCAGGGGATCTGGGAGGCCATAGACCTTTTGAGATTATTCGATTATCAAATAAACTGGTTACAGGTTCCATGGTGTCATTAGATGTATGGCGCGTTGCTCCATCTTGCTGGAAATTTTGGGCTGTTGTAAACCCCCAAGTGATCCACGAAACCTCACTGCATGATGAAAAGTTTGGAGTATGGTGGACGCTGTCAGCTTCCAGGATCGTTGGTCCCATTTTCTTTGATACGACTGCAGACACTGAAGTTTATATATGTATCTTCAATAGAGATGTGAAACAGCTGGATGATATCTGTTTGAAAATTCATCCTCTTTTTCTATCATAACATTATCCCTCATATGGAGGAGTTCAAGTGTGTACAAGTGTCTGTCGAGAAGTACACAGTCTCTTAATTGGAGTAACCATGATGGTTGACCAGGGCGAAGTGCGGAAGAAAAGTATATGAATTAAGGAGAAAATTATTAAAACGAAGGTGATTATGGTGTAGTTGATGGAATGAATGGTGGTGTAAACCGGAAAACGTGGAGAAAACTCGCATAAACGGCGGTTTGTCCACCATCATTCCCAAACATCGGATTAAATGCGACACGGACACCTATTGACAGTCGCATCCTAACATTTTGATTTATGTCAAAAGGACCGTAGGCATATTAATTGAAATGCGTTTAAGAAATCCTCACGCCAAATGAAGTGCTCATCTTAAACTTTCTTGGGAAAAGCCTTTGAATTCATCATCATTTTATATTAGTTTTGTATACCGGATAAACCGTAAGAGATATACAAAGCCTTACAGTACAAAAATTAAATTCCGTTAAAATACGCTTCTTTTTTAAGTTACGTTATCTTGTGGAGTGACGCTTTTCTGGTCTATTCCTTGTTATTTATCCAAAATGATCAATTTATTATGCATTTCTCAAATGTGAACTCATTCGCGTTTTATCTCTTGGACATACATGGAGAATTTAATCACAAAAACGCCACCAAGAGAACCAGTTTTAAAACATTTGACTATCACTTAAAGTCTACTGTATTCACATATTCCCTTGCACCTTCATTTTTAACACTTGCACAGGCAAGGAGAAGATGCCACCTCGAAAACCAGTTTTAAAACATTTGACAATCACTCAAAGTGTACTGTATTCCAATATTCCTAATACCAACAAGAAAACTAACAATAAGGCAATGGTTATCTTAATTAATATTAAGAATATAGAGCAATAAGTATGTGTAGGAATAATTTTTATAGGAGTAGAGAAGGTCATGTGGGTGCATGAATGCTTCTGCGCGATGCACTTTTTAAACAATTTATCTGAAGTTTGTCATGCAGATTGTCAAAAATATGCATTAGTTCTACTGTTGTTGAGTTATTATTTTAATGGTATATCAAACATTAAAGCAGAATTTTAATATTATTTCCTTTTGTACTACGGGTAGTAAGACAAAATTATATGATAGGTGTATGAGAAAAGAAAAACAGAGAAATAGTACAGGTTATAGGAAATTGCATTGTGTTGAGAATTTAACATAGAATACTAAAATTATATTTGTAAATGTAATAACTGAAAATCTCAGTGAAATGTAAAATTATTTATTGTTGATATAAAGCTTCCTTGAACAGCTTTATTGGCTGAACACTTTAGAAAGTAACATTTTCAGTGTAACTGCCCTTAAACCAAATAGTAGATATTACTATAGGTATAGTAGGAGATATATAATTTCACACATGGTATGTTTCGCAGGTCAGAGCAGCGCCCCTGTTGCCGCCGCAGCCGCCTCCCTGTCACGCTCGTTACGGCGTCACCAACACAGAGCCGCCCCCTCTGCTCCGGCCCCCAAACCCACTCCGCTGGAAGATGACGTTGACTGGTCTTCGGAATCCTCTCAACTTTTCTCTCCCGAGCCTAGCACCACGTCACCGTCACCTCCACGCATCATCGAGTACCCCGTGTTACAGCATAGTGAAGCTAGACTTGAATGTGACCTCGGACCTTCAGCAGCGGAGTCTCAAATCGCCGAGACTCACCGCCTCCTGCAAGTAGTTGCAAGGTGAGACCATCTACTAGCAAAATGTCTACACTAGGGTACATAGATGTCATAAGTACAGCATAAGTCTAGCATAAGTACAGTAAAACCTATTTAATTTGCACCCCGTTAAACTAGATTTCGGTTAATCCCGACAAGCAGCCTTAAAAAATATCTGCGAATTGCCAACATCAATTATTTCGATATTTATTTCATATTTATTTGTACAGTGTCCATTACAAATTCTGTACAATAAAATTTAACATAGACCATTCTGTATTATATCTCCTGTACAAATACGTGAAATTGCTGACCTAAGATTTACTCGCTGACTCAGGTCCCCTGGCTATAAGCCTTTGGTTTCCCTGAGCAGCTTGGCGTCATTTCCTCTTGACCTTTGCTTCTTTTACCCTAAACCACTTTTCTCTTAACTTATATAAGAAATCTCCTATACATCTATTTTTCTTTTCTCCCATCACCGTTAGCATGTCTACCGCCAATATCTCTTTACTTACACTGTCCCATTTCTTATCCCATATTTTTCTCCTGTCATTTGTTAACTCCTTACATTCTATCAGGTAATGAACAGTGCTCTCTTCATCTCCACAAAATTCACATATCCCTACCTCATTACTTCTCAACCCTTATAGATAGATAGATGGATGGATGGATGGATGGATGGATGGATGGATGGATGGATGGATGGATGGATGGATGGATGGATGGATGGATGGATGGATGGATGGATGGATGGATGGATGGATGGATGGATGGATGGACGGACGGACGGACGGACGGACGGACGGACGGACGGACGGACGGACGGACGGACAGATAGATAGACAGACAGACAGACAGACAGACAGACAGACAGACAGACAGACAGACAGACAGACAGACAGACAGACAGACAGACAGACAGACAGACAGACAGACAGACAGACAGACAGACAGACAGACAGACAGACAGACAGACAGACAGACAGACAGACAGACAGACAGACAGACAGACAGACAGGCAGACAGGCAGACAGGCAGACAGGCAGACAGGCAGACAGGCAGACAGGCAGACAGGCAGACAGGCAGACAGGCAGACAGGCAGACAGGCAGACAGGCAGACAGGCAGTCAGGCAGTCAGGCAGTCAGGCAGTCAGGCAGTCAGGCAGACAGGCAGACAGGCAGACAGGCAGACAGGCAGACAGGCAGACAGGCAGACAGGCAGACAGGCAGACAGGCAGACAGGCAGACAGGCAGACAGGCAGACAGGCAGACAGGCAGACAGGCAGACAGGCAGACAGGCAGTCAGGCAGTCAGGCAGTCAGGCAGTCAGGCAGTCAGGCAGACAGGCAGACAGGCAGACAGGCAGACAGGCAGACAGGCAGACAGGCAGACAGGCAGACAGGCAGACAGGCAGACAGGCAGACAGGCAGACAGGCAGACAGGCAGACAGGCAGACAGGCAGACAGGCAGACAGGCAGACAGGCAGACAGGCAGACAGGCAGACAGGCAGACAGGCAGACAGGCAGACAGGCAGACAGGCAGACAGGCAGACAGGCAGACAGGCAGACAGGCAGACAGGCAGACAGGCAGACAGGCAGACAGGCAGACAGGCAGACAGGCAGACAGGCAGACAGGCAGACAGGCAGACAGGCAGACAGGCAGACAGGCAGACAGGCAGACAGGCAGACAGGCAGACAGGCAGACAGGCAGACAGGCAGACAGGCAGACAGGCAGACAGGCAGACAGGCAGACAGGCAGACAGGCAGACAGGCAGACAGGCAGACAGGCAGACAGGCAGACAGGCAGACAGGCAGACAGGCAGACAGGCAGACAGGCAGACAGGCAGACAGGCAGACAGGCAGACAGGCAGACAGGCAGACAGATAGATAGATAGATAGATAGATAGATAGATAGATAGATAGATAGATAGATAGATAGATAGATAGATAGATAGATAGATAGATAGATAGATAGATAGATAGATAGATAGATAGATAGATAGATAGATAGATAGATAGATAGATAGATAGATAGATAGATAGATAGATAGATAGATAGATAGATAGATAGATAGATAGATAGATAGATAGATAGATAGATAGATAGATAGATAGATAGATAGATAGATAGATAGATAGATAGATAGATAGATAGATAGATAGATAGATAGATAGATAGATAGATAGATAGATAGATAGATAGATAGATAGATAGATAGATAGATAGATAGATAGATAGATAGATAGATAGATAGATAGATAGATAGATAGATAGATAGATAGATAGATAGATAGATAGATAGATAGATAGATAGATAGATAGATAGATAGATAGATAGATAGATAGATAGATAGATAGATAGATAGATAGATAGATAGATAGATAGATAGATAGATAGATAGATAGATAGATAGATAGATAGATAGATAGATAGATAGATAGATAGATAGATAGATAGATAGATAGATAGATAGATAGATAGATAGATAGATAGATAGATAGATAGATAGATAGATAGATAGATAGATAGATAGATAGATAGATAGATAGATAGATAGATAGATAGATAGATAGATAGATAGATAGATAGATAGATAGATAGATAGATAGATAGATAGATAGATAGATAGATAGATAGATAGATAGATAGATAGATAGATAGATAGATAGATAGATAGATAGATAGATAGATAGATAGATAGATAGATAGATAGATAGATAGATAGATAGATAGTTTTATTCACCTTAGGAATATACAATATTCATGGCTTCGTCAAATTTGTACCCATAAGAATAATACATTTCTTATGAGTAATACAATTATGAATAATACAATAGTAATTAAATAATACAATAGTAGTTAAATAATACAATAGTGATTAAAGTAATGCAGTAGTAATTAACAGAATAATAATACAAATAGTAATTAAGAATAATGCAACTTAGGTCACATAATAGTTTAATGTATTACATTTTTAAGAACTAGGCTGTAAGAGACATAATTTTACCCCAAAAAAATCAATATTTACTTTATTATTTAATTTTAGTTCTTAGAAACTCATCTGTTGTCTGTGACATTACTTTTAGTAGGACATTTTTACAGCTTTTCTGAATATTACAAGTATCACCTCCGAAGTTGCACAGGTATTTATTCACAAACATCATTTTAGGAAGCATTGATATGTTGATCATGTTTTAAGTATTCTTCCACTGTTTTTACAGTCAGTTTAAACCTTTTTTCCGATGTTATACTTTTAATGCCATCGGGTAGTTTGTTATATAATAATACTGCTTTATATTCGAAGCTATGTGTGAATAAAGTTGTATTGTGGCTTATAATGCGTAGATCTGATTTACTTCTTGTATTATGTGTATGTATCTGCGAATTTGTTTCAAATTGAGCAAGTACAATTCTTGTCCTAACTAGAGCTTCATACATATACACACAGCGTAATGGAAGTATTTTTAGTAGTCTAAAATATGGTTTACAGCTGGTAGGTGAAAGGAATATTTACTATATAACGAATAGCCCTTTTCTGCAGAATATTTTTGATACATCTTTAGCATTTCCCCAGCTAAGTATACCATAAGACATTACAGAATGAAAATAAGCAAAATAAATAATTCTCAACACATTTGTGTTTACAGACTCCCTCATTGATTTAATAACGAATGTAATTCTGCTTAGTTTCAATTCTAGTTGCTGAATTTGTTTTTCCCATTTTAAATGTTCATCTAACCATATTCCTAGAAATTTGGTATTTGATTCATAGAGTAGTGATTTATTCCCTAAATATATACTTGGGAATTGAGCAGTGTTATTTAGTTTGTGGTGACAGCCTATAGCTACTGATTTTTCTTCATTTATTTTTAGCTTATTTTTTAAAAACCAATTGACAATTTTTGTATTAAAAGTACTATTATAGCTTAATACCTCAATCGAGGTCTTCCCAGTCATTAACATGCTGGTATCTACTCTTATCCATGCTATGCCTTCTCTTCCAGTATTGTCACGTTGATCTATATATTGTTCCCTACCCCATTCTGTGTTTAACTGTTTATAAAATTTCAAAGATTTCTTTGCTTCTATACTTTCCCATATCTCCTGTCTATCTAAGTCTTGTACTCTAGTTCTTACTTTCTTCCAAAAACCGCTATAATTTGTCTCCTCTACTCTCCATAAATCTCCCATCACTATCTTCAATATCATTCTTTCCAAATCCGACCATCAACTGTTTGTGTTCTTAATGCTTTTCTGTTGTTTCATGCACAGATTCAATAATTCCCCTTTATGCCCTTTAATACACTTATACCATAATTTCAGTATTCTCTCTGTTATTATTTCCCTCCTTTTTGTATTACCTAGCTCTAGTAACGCCACCTCTCTTGGTACCGATTTTGGCAGACACAGTATTTCATACATCTGGTCTAGTTGTGCGCCATACCTCCACTGTATACGTTGTTCTGGCTTTAACGATCGCTTCATAACTTAAATTATAGTACTGCACTGAGATAAACGTAAGTAAATTGCCCATCTTATTTTTTCAGAGTGTAGAATAGAACGCTACGGGTATCAGGAATACATGAGTGACAATGATACACCAGGCTGGATTCGTTTCATTCGCAGAGCATAAAATTGTATTTAATGTGAACAAATGTTTACGAAAACTCTCCAATCTAGGATATAGGACAACTGTAGATTTTTCAAAAACCCAGCAATTAACTCTGTAACCTTGTAATGTAGGTACTGTACACACAGTGTCACGAATTTGTAGTGAAGCACGTTCAGACTTAGAGAAAGAGAGCGTACCCGTGTTTCAATCTCCGGGAAAGACCCACAAAGTTGGAAAGAGAGTTACTGGATTGGAAACCGTACTTGCTGTGACTTGTGTCAACGTAAGATATTAATACTTTAGGAATATTTAAATGTGTTTTAACTACAGTACAAATAGGCACGCTGTGTACAGAAGCTCTGCCGGTACACCCGCCACGCTTGGCAACAGAGCTCTGCTTGAGCATTGGCCGACGTTCACATGCCTTTAACTTTTGCGAGCGGTATGTTGTTTACATTTTCAGCTATTTCATCAAACGTCAGAATGGCTTTACCTGCTCCAGTATGAAACGGTACTCTCTTCCGTTCTCGGACACGCCCAATGGGAATAAGATTTCGGGATCTCCTACATTCGCATGGCCTCCAAATGCCTCGCGTGGAGAGGTCGTCCATCTGCCCTTATCCTGCATGGCAGCTCAATCGTGCGCGGTTCGATGTCGCTCTTTCAAGCAACTCTAGACTCGCTACTCCACATTCGGTGTTCCAACAACTTTTTGCCGAACTACTGAGCCGTTACCCTAACTATGTTCCGGTCTTTACAGACGGTTCTCAGTTAGATAGCACTACGGGTTGCGCGTTCTTCATTAACGGTGAGGCTCATAAATTTCGCCTTCTGGACTCCACTTCGGTCTTCTCAGCAGAGTTGTATGCCATCTTCTATTTGCTCCTTTTTATTTGCAAGTTAGCTCCTGGAACTTATATTGATGGCACTGACTCTCTAAGCGCTCTTCAGGCCTTGCAACAGCACACTGCCGCTCACACCCTCGTTTTAAAAATACAGGCCCAGATCTCGCAAATGCTCAGTCGCGGATACAATTTTGTTTTTACTTGGACCCCAGGCCATGTGGGGATTTCCGGGAACGAGGAGGCAGACGCGGCTGCTAAGTCCACTTGCCGTTTGCCCCGGAGTTTAACAACTACGGTGCCATACCAGGATGTGCAACGTTTTTTCCGTCGCCAACTCCTATCTGCTTGGCAGCAATCCTGGACAGTTTTGGAAGGCACACAACTCCGGGCGATAAAGGTGAGCGTACAACCCTGGCCATCTTCCAGCAGGGATAACCGGCGAGCCGAGGTGATACTCACCCGGCTGAGAATTGGGCACACACGATTGACTCATGGCCACCTGTTAAGAGGGGAACCGGCCCCTGTGTGTGCTCCGTGTGCAGTACGCCTCACGCTGCCGCACGTATTGCTTGACTGCCCGCAGTACGCCCGCGTTCGCCAGTCTTTGGGCTTGGGGATTAACTTGCTCGGTGTTTTAGGGGACGACCCAGTGGCCCTGGTTAAGGCACTGCGGTTTGTTACCGAAATTGGTTTTAATAAAGGCTGACTTGCATTTTATATTTGTTAATTTTAGAGATTTTGAATTATTAGACTTGGGAGGGGTTTTTTTATGTACTTTTAATAGTTAAGTGTTTTTATTGTATTTTACCTTTTAGCTTAATTTGTGTATCTTTTAGGTTTTAGTGTTGACTTCGGGCCCAAATGACCTTGTTGTCGACGGGCCCTAAAACACCACACACTCACTCACTCGAGTTGATTGATTGGCTGTTAAGGAATGTATGAAAGATTAATTGTATGTTAACGGAATGTATACGTGTTTGGAGCAAATATCTTGTGTGTGCAGTGTCGAGATTGTTACCAGCTCTGAACGGGAGGATTCCACCTCCCCTAGGAAATCTGACCCCAACCATAAATTTGATGGGTCGCAGCTGGCGTTTGCTTTCAAACATAGTTTGACAGGAAGGGAACATTTTGTGTGTGGTCAAGGGTGAGATTCTCGTAACTGGGACTCCATATGTGTTCTAACGGCCAACTAATTAAAAATAATGAGCTGAAGGGGGAAGCGAAGTGTCATATGGCCTAGCCGAGAACAAATACATATCTAAGGCAGTCGGTGGCTGAGGGTCGACCGAGACCTTCCGTGTGATAGCACGCGGATGTAATCGCGTTCATTAAGGGTATGTATGACTGAAATTTTCAAATTCTGAACTACTAATGCTAGCTTTTTCAAATTTACACCATAGGTGTAGCATAATGTAAACATGTTACAACCTAAATTTAAACCATTTTTCTCCAGGAGTTTAGAAATTATGATAAATTTTGTATGTTTTTTGTTACGTCACTAAAAAAGTCCTTTGCGACAAAATATTTTGAAATTTGGTCTAATATTTTAACCCTATGTTCATAATACACATAATTTTTGAAATTGCTCTGGGTTTTTCTGTGTCTCCTTTAGTTTAGGTCACAATTTTTTTTTTAATTTACAAATATTTTTTTTTTCTAAAAACTGTAAGTTTTGTGTTTGAAAATTAAAAATATATGCTTACATACATTTCACAATAAACCCTAGGGAAATTTCCATTCCTCATGATATTCTGAACCTGTGTAGGAAATTTCATGAATGTAATACAAAAACTGCCTTGCAAGGAGCATTTTACAGGAAGAAAAATGCTAAAAATATGAACATTGAGAAAACAGCGATTAAAGATTTGATTGCATAACTCACATTAAAATCCACCAGGCTGATAGGTTGGAGCCTCAGATTTCTTTTTCCTCTCCTCTGTTGCTTGCTTTGCAGGATACGTGTCTGATCTCTCTGCACTGAAGTTTTCCTTGCTGAGTCTACTACACTTTCACCTCTGATATTTCGCTGCAGCTCCAATGACATAAGACTACCCATGTTAAACTCACTGACGCTTTTAATAACAGCAAGATCCAATTTTTGTTTTGATATGAAAATTTCCTTTGGGCACTTATTCCATATGACATGATGCAAAGATTCATTGGCATTCTGTGTTTTTCCTGTTTTGCACCTCTCTAGTAATGTTGTAGAAGCCAGCCTCTGATATATTGGCAACATTTTAGGAACTATTTTGTCTGAAAGCCTTATGTTTCTTTTCTTGAATTGAAAATTTAAGAACGTAAAACAGACAAAGAATGTGGATGTAGGCAAAAGAGGGCGTGACTCTGACAGAGTTTAAAGGCCACCAACATTTAAATAAGCATTTAAAAATGGCGTTCGGAGGCAAATTATGCATTTTTCACATTCGGGAATGTGTAAATTATTTTATAGAATTAAAATAAAAAAGTCGTTATTTTCAAGATTTTCATGAAATTTCAGTCATACATACCCTTAAGTCAATCGGTGGCTGAGAGTCGACCGAGATCGTCGTGCTAACTCGCGCCGACAGAAATCGCGTTCATTATAGCAGTCGGTGGCTGAGAGCCGAGCTGAGCCGTCGTGCGACAGCACGAAGACAGAAATCACGTTCACTAAAGTTCAGTCGGTGGCTGAAGGTCGACCGAGACCGTCGTGTGATAGCACACGGACCAAAATCGCCTTCAATTAAAGCTAGTTAGTAGCTGGGTGCTAATCCGACGACTCGTGTTATATACACGGGAGTGCAACTACGCCCGCACGAAGCCTACCCATTCAGAGTTCGCCTAATTAACATGTATTTCGAGAGTAATTGAAATACAACCGATCGTCAGAAGAGAATTAACCTGTGTTTCTTTCCAAGTACCCTAATTGATCCACTCAACGCCCTGTATCAAGAGATCCTTGCCACTGATCCTAAATATTAGGACAACTCCGAGAGCAGCCGAGGACATCGACATTCTTCAAATTCTATTAGCGATGCTGACAACCCTAGGAGTCACGCTCCTGCCAAATAATTGAGCCGAACTGCGCGGCAATACTCACCCGACACCCCGACTTGCCCCAAGTAGCATCCAGTGTCACAATGCGTTGTACCCGACCCGGTCGCAGGGCGTCTGCCACAGAAAAGTGCAACAGAACGCCGTTATTCCATATTGTATATCGCAAACTGGACAACCATTTTGAACTGGTATTTCGAAAGCGTTTGCTTGTCTACTGTGTTCTTCTTCCACTTGAGCATTGTTACGTCACAGTAACAGTAATGCTAACTTACAGAATAATAGAGCGAAATGTCACTTTTAGCTACACTTTTAAGGGTTATATTTGATCCCACTCGTTTGTAAACTAAGGCAGTGGCGTGCGATTAATTTGACCTCAAAATTTTACATTATTTTTTTGTTCTAAGAATAATACAAAGTCCATGTGATTCGCCTTCCAGAGTTAAACTGCGTTAATTTGTGACCCAGCTGTAGCATTCTCCAGTTGTCAAAACACTCCTAAAGAAGCGTTCGAAACGGTTGTGAAATATGTGTACGGCTAGAAGGAGATCACCTTGAGAAGGGACAATAGTTTCACATTTTTTCTTGAAATTACTTTGTGAGAAAAAAATAGGTGTTATAACTTTAACACATATCGTATCAGTAATCATGGACGAACCACTGATGGATGTATCAAAACTCAACCATCAACTGTTCCTCGTTACGTCACACCGTAGGGACGCGTTGAAGAAAGACTTGTAGGGTCTTTTGACGTCAGTAGTCACCATACAGTACTTTGTCCAAGCATTTGTTCGAACTCATAGAGATATTCAAATCTGAAGCGAAACTCATAGCACAAACAGATGACGGTGCGGCCGTGATGGCTGGAGAGCACACTCAATTGTTAGAGGGAAATATGAACAAGCATTATTTGTGCATTGCTGTGCCCACAAAGTTAATTTAGTTTTGCAGAAATCAACCAGTGAAATAAATAAGTATAGAATATTTTTTCAAGCAGTGCAGTGTCTGCCACGAGATAAAACTTCAAAAGATAATGGATGCTGTGATTTTCAGCTTGAATAATGCACTTGCCGCCTTATTTAAATTAATGGCAGAGGTTGAGCAGTATGAAAGACTAGCACGAACATTTTGACGAATTAATTTGGTCAGATATAGTATCTGATCAAGATTGCTACGAGAAACCAATTGAGACTGGATAAAGAAGAAAAGGACACAAAATCGTGATATTGCCGAATATTTTATGAGATTAAGGATACCATACTTAACCAGTAATTTAGTAATTTACAGTAATTTAGTAATTTATTTTCCTTTTACATCAACAAATGGAAATACAAAATCAAGATTACAGTTATAAAATCCATACTGAAATATGCCATATATGCCTAAATCCTGAAAATCCTATCATGTTATCATGTTGCCCACCACTGAATAGTAATTCAGCCCCCATACACCTAACCCTAGGTTTTTGTGTATTGGAGGCCCTCTGCTCCTTTTTACACTTTTTGGCATTTCACCTATCCCACTCTACATTTTTCTCTTAATTGTTCTTAGCCATCTCTCTTTAACTTTCCCTAAATAATTCCCTATATTTCTCCTGTTCTTTTCTCCTTTTACTGACAACATTTTTCTAATTACTACTTCACCCCCCAAACTGTCCCATTTACGTAGCCAAGCCTGCTCTCTCCATATCTTTGTTTGACTACAATTTAATATACAATGGAAATCTGCATTCTCTTCTCCACACAGTGGACATTTATCTAGCTCCCTATCTTGACCTATACCTTTCTGCCCCATTTACGTAGCCAGGCCTGCTCTCTCCATATCTTTGTTTGACTACAATTTAATATACAATGCAAATCTGCATTCTCTTCTCCACACTATGGACATTTATCTAGCTCCCTCTCTTCACCTATACCTTTCTGTCCCATTTACGTAGTCAGGCCTGCTCTCTCCATATCTTTGTTTGACTACAATTTAATATACAATGGAAATCTGCATTCTCTTCTCCACACAATGGACATTTATCTAGCTCCCTCTCTTCACCTATACCTTTCAAGTTTCTCACTCCTGTTCTCGCCCAAGCAAAACCTTCTCGCCCTAACTTACTACATATATCTATATATCCTTCCCTCCCCCAGGTTATTTTTATTTCTCTATATAATCTTAGTGAGCTTTTGTCACTTATATTGGAAAAATGTCTTGTCTGTCAATATCTTCTAATCTTAGCTTAACCTCTTTCCAGAAGCCTCTATACTCATACTCTGCATTTATCCAAGAATGGCCCATACGTATCTGCTTCAACAAGTCATACATTTTATGCGCCCAAGACCCATCCCAGTTACTTCTCTTTTGAATATGAAAACATTCTTTAATTATATTGCTATCTTCCAAGTTAGTGATTCTGTATAGATATTTCATTGCGTTTGACAAGATTTTAATTTTAGTAGAATGCCTGCCTAGTTCTAATTGTGCTGCCCCATTAGGTGATGCTATTAGTAATCCCAATATGTATTTACAAAAGGATCTATGCACTCTATCAGTCTTTCTCCAAGCCTCATCTATTCCCCAAACCTCTGATCCATGTAACATTCTATTTTCTACTACTGCCGTATAAATCCTCTCCAACCATTTGACATTTATTTCTGACAGTTTACTGTAGCATGATATTATCACCCTCATGGCCATTTTACCTTTTGCCACAGACATCTTTTTTTGTTCTTTCCAGCTGCCATCTGTACTCAACCTTGTACCCAAATAATCAAATCTCCTTACTACCTCTATTTCTTTTCTATTAACCTCCCATTTCTCATCCTTACGCAACCTGTATCCTTTTTTGAAGACCATAATCTTTGTTTTGTTTTCATTCACTTTCAAACCCCATCTATTGCAGTAAGAATTGGCTGCCTCGATTGCTCTTCTCAGCCCTACACTTGATATGGACCCAATATTGCCAACCCCAGAGCCGGAAATCGAACTCGGGACCCTTTGCACGAAAGCCGCGAACGAAACCACTGCGCTACCCCAGCAGCCTTACTTGACCAAATAATCAACACATGATC
Organism: Mantis religiosa; assembly: GCA_030765055.1. Classification (NCBI taxonomy): domain Eukaryota; kingdom Metazoa; phylum Arthropoda; class Insecta; order Mantodea; family Mantidae; genus Mantis; species Mantis religiosa. Next base: position 263,896,623 of record CM060947.1, on the reverse strand, counting down.
TGATATAGGCCAACCACAGTTCCTATCATTGTTTGACTTTGCTTCTTGTGCGGAATACCACAAGACTTTACCAGAGAGTGCATTTAAGACTTTTCTTACTTATTAGGTACTTCAACATAATGCAGTTAAGAAACTATCTGCTACTTTTTTATCTTCCCCTGAATTTCGAAAGAGCTCTTTATAGCTAAGAAAGCAAAAATAATAAAACCTTGTTTCAATTTAACATGTTCTGAGACATAACAATGCAATTCATTCCTTTAGCATAGATTGTTGGAATGTTTTCTCAAGACTTGTACTAATGAATATGACTGTAACTGTTGGCAGCACTGCCGCCGGCCCTCTCTGGTACCACGATGGTCGCATTGTGGACGCGTTTCCTCTTCAGAACGGTGACGGTCTGGGACACCGTTACCTCCAGGACTTACTGACAGGAGAACTACGCATTCCCAGTGCTCGAGTCGAGGATGAAGGTGTGTGGCATTGTGAGGACCGCGATCCCGTCACGGGCCGCGTCATCGCCACCGGAACCCCGCAGCGCTTGGTGGTACTCGGTAAGTGATCTAATAGTTACTTCTGTTCGGAGTGAATGAAGACGTATTTTATTGACGAGTTGAAGGTTTGTTCATTTCCGGGAGTGTATAAATAAGTCTTGTACATACAATGCTTTATCCAACACTTACTCTAATCATTAAAAAGACTCCCTACATTTTAACTAAACTATAATAAAATAGTAAAATTATTTGTAATGTTATTTTCTGGAGTATAGAGCTATTTAGACCAAGACCGCCTCTAATATGAGACAATCGATGTTGGCTAGTCGTTTCTAGGTTAATTTGATTTTCATTTCAGAAAGCTACATTGACGAATGTATTGTCAGTAGAATGTGAACATATAGGAAAATATTTGTTAATTACTGAATGAATACAAGTTGTAGCTGTCCATTTCATTACTAAATGTTAAAACTACAATAAATATTAAACTTGAAATGCCGACCTAGTGATTGCATTTTATTGATACAGTAGTTAAAGTGAACTTTTATCCACTCTTAATATTGAAGTGTTACTTTAGTAGGTTAATTTACATTATTACGGTACAATTTTACAAATAATTGTTGGAATGTTTCCCCACTTTTTGTCTTACTCTGCATACATCTCCTAACCTATCACTTTCCAAATCCTTCCAAAGACCTTCATCCCATCAGTTGTTCTTTAAACTGCCCCTTAATATTCTATATTGTAGACACTGTTTTAATATACCTTTTTCTTCTAAATTCAACATTCTACGAGTGTACTAAAATTTTAATATTATTTCCATAATCTTTTCCTTTCTTGACACTCTAAATCTGGGTAAACCATAATATAAATATGCCATGTTTAATGTTAACATACTAAATAAAGAAACAAAGTAACAGAACATTTTGAAATTAATTGTTCGTTCACACTAGCCGTTTTTAGGACGCACTATGAAAGGGTAGAGCCAGACTGAAAAGTTCAACGCCATAGCCAGGATTTCAACCACGGATCTTCTGGTCTCTGGCCAGCCGCTCTAACCTTTGAGCTACTATAAAGGTAGTTGTCTCATGTGTTTAAGCCCGGGCCTTAAAGTACTTACAGCATAGTAAGTCATCATTAAGGTAGTTGTCTCATGTGTTTATGAGAACTCCTGGTGGTTTACCGGGAAAAACACGAGTCAGTTGTACCTAATAGTGGTCCGAACTATAAAGCCCGGGCCTTAAAGTACTTACAGCATAGTAAGTCGTCATTAAGATAGTTGTCTCATGTGTTTATGAGAACTCCTAGTGGTTTACCGGGAAAAACACGAGTAAGTTGTACCTAATAGTGGTCCGAACTATAAATCCCGGGCCTTAAAGTACTTACAGCATAGTAAGTCGTCATTAAGATAGTTGTCTCATGTGTGTATGAGAACTCCTAGTGGTTTACCGGGAAAAACACAAGTCAGTTGTACCTAATAGTGGTCCGAACTATAAAGCCCGGACCTTAAAGTACTTACACCATAGTAAGTCGTCATTAAGGTAGTTGTCTCATGTGTTTATGAGAACTCCTAGTGGTTTACCGGGAAAAACACGAGTCAGTTGTACCTAATAGTGGTCCGAACTATAAAGCCCGGGCCTTAAAGTACTTACAGCATAGTAAGTCGTCATTAAGGTAGCTGTCTCATGTGTTTATGAGAACTCCTAGTGGTTTACTGGGAAAAACACGAGTCAGTTGTACCTAATAGTGGTCCGAACTATAAAGCCCGGACCTTAAAGTACTTACAGCATAGTAAGTCGTCATTAAGGTAGTTGTCTCATGTGTTTATGAGAACTCCTAGTGGTTTACCGGGAAAAAACACGAGTCAGTTGTACCTAATAGTGGTCCGAACTATAAAGCCCGGACCTTAAAGTACTTACAGCATAGTAAGTCGTCATTAAGGTAGTTGTCTCATGTGTTTATGAGAACTCCTAGTGGTTCACCGGGGAAAAAACGAGTCAGTTGTACCTAATAGTGGTCCGAACTATAAAGCCCGGGCCTTAAAGTACTTACAGCATAGTAAGTCGTCATTAAGATAGTTGTCTCATGTGTGTATGTGAACTCCTAGTGGTTTACCGGTAAAAACACAAGTCAGTTGTACCTAATAGTGGTCCGAACTATAAAGCCCGGACCTTAAAGTACTTACAGCATAGTAAGTCGCCATTAAGGTTGTTGTCTCATGTGTTTATGAGAACTCCTAGTGGTTTACCGGGCAAAACACGAGTCAGTTGTACCTAATAGTGGTCCGAACTATAAAGCCCGGGCCTTAAAGTACTTACAGCATAGTAAGTCGTCATTAAGGTTGTTGTCTCATGTGTTTATGAGAACTACTAGTGGTTTACCGGGAAAAACACGAGTCAGTTGTACCTAATAGTGGGCCGAACTATAAAGTCCGGGCCTTAAGGTACTTACAGCATAGTAAGTCGTCATTAAGGTAGTTGTCTCATGTGTTTATGAGAACTCCTAGTGGTTTACCGGGAAAAACACGAGTCAGTTGTACCTAATAGTGGTCCGAACTATAAAGCCCGGACCTTAAAGTACTTACACCATAGTAAGTCGTCATTAAGGTAGTTGTCTCATGTGTTTATGAGAACTCCTAGTGGTTTACCGGGAAAAACACGAGTCAGTTGTACCTAATAGTGGTCCGAACTATAAAGCCCGGGCCTTAAAGTACTTACAGCATAGTAAGTCGTCATTAAGGTAGCTGTCTCATGTGTTTATGAGAACTCCTAGTGGTTTACTGGGAAAAACACGAGTCAGTTGTACCTAATAGTGGTCCGAACTATAAAGCCCGGACCTTAAAGTACTTACAGCATAGTAAGTCGTCATTAAGGTAGTTGTCTCATGTGTTTATGAGAACTCCTAGTGGTTTACCGGGAAAAAACACGAGTCAGTTGTACCTAATAGTGGTTAACTATAAAGCCCGGACCTTAAAGTACTTACAGCATAGTAAGTCGTCATTAAGGTAGTTGTCTCATGTGTTTATGAGAACTCCTAGTGGTTCACCGGGGAAAAAACGAGTCAGTTGTACCTAATAGTGGTCCGAACTATAAAGCCCGGGCCTTAAAGTACTTACAGCATAGTAAGTCGTCATTAAGATAGTTGTCTCATGTGTGTATGTGAACTCCTAGTGGTTTACCGGTAAAAACACAAGTCAGTTGTACCTAATAGTGGTCCGAACTATAAAGCCCGGACCTTAAAGTACTTACAGCATAGTAAGTCGCCATTAAGGTTGTTGTCTCATGTGTTTATGAGAACTCCTAGTGGTTTACCGGGCAAAACACGAGTCAGTTGTACCTAATAGTGGTCCGAACTATAAAGCCCGGGCCTTAAAGTACTTACAGCATAGTAAGTCGTCATTAAGGTTGTTGTCTCATGTGTTTATGAGAACTACTAGTGGTTTACCGGGAAAAACACGAGTCAGTTGTACCTAATAGTGGTCCGAACTATAAAGCCCGGACCTTAAACTACTTACAGCATAGTAAGTCGTCATTAAGGTTGTTGTCTCATGTGTTTATGAGAACTCCTAGTGGTTTACCGGGAGAAACACGAGTCAGTTGTACCTAATAGTGGTCCGAACTATAAAGCCCGGGCCTTAAAGTACTTACAGCATAGTAAGTCGTCATTAAGGTAATTGTCTCATGTGTTTATGAGAACTCCTAGTGGTTTACCGGGAAAAACACGAGTCAGTTGTACCTAATAGTGGTCCGAACTATAAAGCCCGGGCCTTAAAGTACTTACAGCATAGTAAGTCGTCATTAAGGTAGCTGTCTCATGTGTTTATGAGAACTCCTAGTGGTTTACTGGGAAAAACACGAGTCAGTTGTACCTAATAGTGGTCCGAACTATAAAGCCCGGACCTTAAAGTACTTACAGCATAGTAAGTCGTCATTAAGGTAGTTGTCTCATGTGTTTATGAGAACTCCTAGTGGTTTACCGGGAAAAACACGAGTCAGTTGTACCTAATAGTGGTCCGAACTATAAAGCCCGGGCCTTAAAGTACTTACAGCATAGTAAGTCGTCATTAAGGTAGTTGTCTCATGTGTTTATGAGAACTCCTAGTGGTTCACCGAGAAAAACACGAGTCAGTTGTACCTAATAGTGGTTAACTATAAAGCCCGGACCTTAAAGTACTTACAGCATAGTAAGTCGTCATTAAGGTAGTTGTCTCATGTGTTTATGAGAACTCCTAGTGGTTCACCGGGGAAAAAACGAGTCAGTTGTACCTAATAGTGGTCCGAACTATAAAGCCCGGGCCTTAAAGTACTTACAGCATAGTAAGTCATCATTAAGGTAGTTGTCTCATGTGTTTATGAGAACTCCTAGTGGTTTACCGGGGAAAACACGAGTCAGTTGTACCTAATAGTGGTCCGAACTATAAAGCCCGGGCCATAAAGTACTTACAGCATAATAAGTCATCATTAAGGTAGTTGTCTCATGTGTTTATGAGAACTCCTAGTGGTTTACCGGGGAAAACACGAGTCAGTTGTACCTAATAGTGGTCCGAACTATAAAGCCCGGGCCATAAAGTACTTACAGCATAATAAGTCGTAATTAAGGTAGTTGTCTCATGTGTTTATGAGAACTCCTAGTGGTTTACCGGGGAAAACACGAGTCAGTTGTACCTAATAGTGGTCCGAACTATAAAGCCCGGGCCTTAAAGTACTTACAGCATAGTAAGTCGTCATTAAGGTAGTTGTCTCATGTGTTTATGAGAACTCCTAGTGGTTTACCGGGGAAAACACGAGTCAGTTGTACCTAATTGTGGTCCGAACTATAAAGCCCGGGCCTTAAAGTACTTACAGCATAATAAGTCGTCATTAAGGTAGTTGTCTTATGTGTTTACGAGAACACCTAGGGGTTTACCGGGACAAATCACGAGTCAGTAGGAGAATTTATTGTCATGTTGGCATGTTGGAGATAGTAGCTCAATGGTTAAGAGCGGCTGCACGGAGACCAGTAAATCCGTGATTCAAATCCCGGCTGTAGCACAGAATTTTTAAATCTGGCTCTACCCTTTCATTTCAACCCTTTCTACCAAGGCAGTCTTGGAGAAAATTCCATTGTCGTTTATTCAAATGGTTCCAGCGATAACCAGATCCAATACTTACTTTACGAGAGTGATCTAAAGGGTTTCCGACCTAATAAAGAAAGAAGACATTTCTTCAAATCTTTTTATTTTTTGTTCTTCAACATAGTCTCCTTGTAACTGTACACACTTCTCCCAGCGATGTTCCCATCTCTGTAACACGTCCAAATAGTACTCGGCGTTTTTCAACATAGCCTTCTTGTAACTCTACACACTTCTCCCAGCGATGCTCCCATCTCTGTAACCCGTCCAAATAGTACTCGGCGTTTTTCAACACAGTCTCCTTGTAACTGTACACACTTCTCCCAGCGATGTTCCCATCTCTGTAACCCGTTCAGATAGTACTCGGCGTCTTTCAACATAGTCTCCTTGTAACTGTACACACTTCTCCCAACGATGCTCGCATATCTGTAACACGTCCAAATAGTACTCGGCGTCTTTCAACATAGTCTCCTTGTAACTGTACACACTTCTCCCAGCGATGTTCCCATCTCTGTAACACGTCCAAATAGTACTCGGCGTTTTTCAACATAGTCTCCTTGTAACTCTACACACTTCTCCCAGCGATGTTCCCATCTCTGTAACCCGTCCAAGTAGTACTCGGCGTTTTTCAACATGGTCTCCTTGAAGCTCTACACACTTCTCCCAGCGATGCTCCCATCTCTGTAACCCGTTCAAATAGTACTCGACGTTTTTCAACATAATCTCCTTGTAACTGTACACGCTTCTCCCAGCGATGTTCCATCTCTGTAACCCGTCCAAATAGTACTCGACGTTTTTCAACATAATCTCCTTGTAACTCTACACACTTCTCCCAGCGATGTTCCCAGCTCTGTAACCCGTCGAAATAGTACTCGGCGTTTCTCTCTACAAAGTAATTGTTCACGAAGGTGACTGCCTCTTTATTTGACTAAATTCTCTGTCCTCCGAGCGCAATTTTCAAATGAGGGAACAAAAAGAAGTCCCTTGGAGCTAGATCTGGTGAGTCAAGCAGTTCAAACCGTAATTCGTGGATTTTCGCCAACACAACCGCTGAGATGTGAGACGGTGCGTTGTCTTGTGAATCAGGATTTACTTTTTCTGCATATGTGGACGTTTTTTTTTTTTTTTTGCAAGTTCTGCCTTCAGCTTGTCAAGTAATGATGCGTAGTATACTCCTGTAATGGTTTTCAATTTTTGAATATAATCGATTTAAATAATTCCATGACCATCCCAAAAAACAGTCGCCATCACTTTCCCAGCCGAAAAGAAAACAGCTTTTGCTTGTTATGGAACTGGTTCTCCCTTTGCAGCTCACGGTTTGCACTGTATTTTTGTTTCAGGCGTATGGTGGTGTACCCAAATGTTATCTACAGTAACTAATCGGCTCCAAAACTCGAATTTATTACGCCTAAACTGCGCCAAAAGAGCATTGGAAATGTTCATTCGTACACGTTTTTGCTGAAACGTAAGCAAACGCGACACCCAACGCGCGGACAGCTTTCCTATGTCTAAATGTTGATTTAATATGTGACAAACACAGTTTTAATATTGTGACTTTGTGGGTTCGTGGAATAAAAAGTCCAATTACACCACTCAACAATGTTCTTTATTTCTACCGACTTACAGTTTAACACTTGCCAATTACACAAAATTACTTGCTGCACACAGTTACAATTTACCAGTTCGTCCGTTACAACTTCACTAGTACTCGCGATTACATAAACTCCGATGCACGCACAGTCTTGTCATTCACAATCCTTTCGTTCATTAACACGTCACTGACTAACTCTTCTTACACCAAGAACTGTCCTCATTCACTAACCAACTGATTGACCAACTCAAACCAACGACTGACTGACTACACCAAAACCAACTCAACAACTGACTGACTGCGTCTGTCTGTAACCCTCTTTATATCGGAATATCGCCGGTTTCTAGTGACCAGGAGAATGTTCCAGACTCCGTAATTTCTGGAACCAGGTGGGCAGAAACGGACGGCCCACTGATGTTTTTCCTCCCAACCACTGCCTGTCAAATACTACAAGACAAACGAGGGGAAGGTGTGGCTAATGCGGTCCTCCCCCTGCATTCCGTTCCCAGCTGGTTAAAGGGTGCTCCAATGCTCCCGTTACACTGCTCCCTCCTCAAAGCTGTTCGCCCACGAACAGCCCCATCGTAGCGTGCGAGGCGGTTCAGGTGTACCACCAGGATCTGCCCGGAGTCTGAGCCAGAAGTAGCGCTGCCGTAGTTTGTGAATCATTCGGTTCGCTCCCAGGTGTCCTCCTGAAGTACCGGCGTGCACTTCCTCCAAGATTTCCGGGACCTTACTCCGGGGAAGTACCAACTGTCCTCTCTGCGCCTTCCCATCGGGTGACTCCCATACCCGGAACAGCACACCCTCTCTCGTCTTCAACGAGTCCCATTTTGCCCAGTGCGACTTGTAGGTGGCGCTCCTCGGTGCGATGTCCTCCCAGGTCGGTCTCGTCCCTGCGTCCACTTCCCTCAAGAGTGGCCCCAAGTCTGCGTCCGCCAGCTGCTCCCTCCTCAGGCCTGCGCTATCCCAGCCTTCAGCAGGCACTGCCACAACTACTCGGACTGCTGCGGCACGCTCCTCCTCTTCCACTCTTGTGCGCTCGTGGCCGTCCTGGATCTGCGATAGGACACCTCCAATGCAATGGTCGCTGGCGTCGGTGTCCACAATGAAGGCACCACCCGGTTGTGGGAAACCCAAAATAGGAGCACTGCACAGGGTCCCCTTCGGGTGCTGGAAAGCGTCTTCGGCGTCCTCCGTCCACACATAAGGCCGGTTTTCCTCCGTCAGGCGGGTGAGGGGTTTTGCGATGTTTTCGGCCTTTTCCTCTAAATCGTTAAGGCGGTCGTCTACTTGACCCTTCCGTTTGCCCAGGTTCGCGACGTCATCCCTCACGCCGGCCAAACGTTCCTCAAACTTTGCGGCGAGAGCCTCGTTCGCCACCTTCATTTCGGTAGCCAGACCGTCATTCGCTGCTCTCATTTCCGTGGTTAACTCGGCCTTCATTTGTTCCATCTTCTCGGCGATGTTCTCCCTAGCCGTCCTGATTAGTTTCAACTCCGCGGCCAGGTTATTTCTAGTCTCCAGCTTCTCTGTTAGGCTGTTCTTTGCCGCTTCTGTTTTTGCAGCGAGGTTTTCAGTTGCCGTCTTCATTTCTCTCAGTTCCGCTAAAATCTTTTCTAATGCTGCCTCCATTGTTGTAATGTTCGGTGATGTTGTTTTCCCGCTTCCTGACACCAGTGTGACTTCGTGTTATATCCCACTTCTGACGCCAGTGTGACTTTGTGGGTTCGTGGAATAAAAAGTCCAATTACACCACTCAACAATGTTCTTTATTTCTACCGACTTACAGTTTAACACTTGCCAATTACACAAAATTACTTGCTGCACACAGTTACAATTTACCAGTTCGTCCGTTACAACTTCACTAGTACTCGCGATTACATAAACTCCGATGCACGCACAGTCTTGTCATTCACAATCCTTTCGTTCATTAACACGTCACTGACTAACTCTTCTTACACCAAGAACTGTCCTCATTCACTAACCAACTGATTGACCAACTCAAACCAACGACTGACTGACTACACCAAAACCAACTCAACAACTGACTGACTGCGTCTGTCTGTAACCCTCTTTATATCGGAATATCGCCGGTTTCTAGTGACCAGGAGAATGTTCCAGACTCCGTAATTTCTGGAACCAGGTGGGCAGAAACGGACGGCCCACTGATGTTTTTCCTCCCAACCACTGCCTGTCAAATACTACAAGACAAACGAGGGGAAGGTGTGGCTAATGCGGTCCTCCCCCTGCATTCCGTTCCCAGCTGGTTAAAGGGTGCTCCAATGCTCCCGTTACAATATGATTATAGCCTCTGCTACTTCTCTTACTTTATTTCAGCGGTCGTCTAGCACGATTTCGTGAACTTTGGTGATGTTTCCGTAGGTGGTTGCAGTTTCTGGACGTCCCGAACATTCATCTCCTTCCAAACTCTTACGACCACGTTTAAATTCAGCTGACCAAAATTTCCCTGTGGAAATGTTGGTGTAGAGCCCCATACACAGAATCCAACGTATCTCTGATTTGAGTAGGCGTATCGTCTTTCAAAAAGAAACATTTAATGACAGCTCGATACTCGATTTTGTCCAATTTTATAAAAACACTCACATCAACTCACTCAAACGTCTGTTACATAACAACTGAGCGTCCAAAGTGACTGAAACTTTGGTGAGTAACTGTCAACAAGTGAACATCGAAATTCACTAGCTTTTATTTACGAGTGATGTCTTTGTTTTGAGGTCGGAAGCTCTTCAGACCACCCTCGTATCTGCTTCATCTTAAGCGAGAGTATTACGCAGCTCCCTGAAGGATAATACAGTAATCTTCAGCGATTGTCCAGTACTTTTATAGCATATCCTGATTTGATTGCTTTGTAATTCCACTCTCTTTACATAACGAAGCGCTAGTAAAATACAGAGCGCCTTCTTACTTGAGAAAAGAATAAGCCAAGTTATTTACATGGTCACTGGTGTGCCAAAATTTTGTCCGGGAGGAGTTTTCTTTTTAATGCTGGTAGCTCTACTGACGTGGAGCTGTAAGTTTTAAGTACACATAAAAACCAGCGCTCCTGGTGATTTTGAACCTGTGTCTTTGAGAGCATTAGGCCCGCCCTTAAGCAACTAAGAGAAAAGTTTACGTATTTTAAAATCTAAATCCATGATAAAGAGGGTCTGCATAAAAAGTGTTTGGCATAATTTGTTGCTTCAACGAGATCTAGACTTTCGCGTGGTAAAACCTCCTAACGTGTATTATCGTATAAAATACATTCAAAATAAGATCTCCAGAGGCTGTTCCTAGAAATCTGAACATCGAAGTTTTGACTGCATTGCCACTCGTGTGAGAGAAGCTAAAAATCAACAACTACCTTGTTTTAATAATCACAAGTTAACAATTGATTCAAACAAGGCTGACATATTGGATACTGGATGTATTTGAAGCTTCTGTAACTTTGTTAAAAATGACGTTTACAGAAAAATATCGGCATTGCTTTGTTCACAGAATAATGGAAGTCTTTTGTCATGGAAATTTATGTTTTAATTGCTTCGCTTTGGTCGCTACCAAATCAATAGTTGATCAAATTGTTTGTGAACGAAATAATGCGTGTTTTGGCACATTATTTCCAGTAAATAACGACTATGCCCTTATAAACAAATTATGAATCTAATCGAAAATTTAATGGTGCAATGAGAAGATACAAGCTGTAAATACATTACGGCATAAACCAGTTTTACGTGTTCTCATTCAGGCGATGGCTTCTTCCATATTTGCATTTTTCATAACAAAATTGTACCGTATTGAGAAATAGTGCTCTGCTTCTTAGGAGGGTAGATACTTACCAAGTCAGAGGGCCAGGTTCGAAATCAGGTCCTGGGATTGGGATTTCATTACGGCACGTAGGTCACCATGCTGGGCCCCTTGTTGCTATGTCCCCAAGTGAGAAAGTATGAGGTGAAATATATATATGATATACGAGGGCTATCCAGAAAATAGATTACGTTTTGGAATAAAAAGTAAACAAAGTATAGGAAACAAATTTTATTATATACAGATGAAAGCCACACTCAAATACTACTTTTCGACATAGTCATCATTCAAATTAAGGCATTTATCGTAGCGATGTACGAGCTTGGAAATTCCTTCGTCGAAAAATTCGGCCGCCTGCGCCTTCAACCACTTCGTTACCTCTTCTTACAGCTGTGCGTCGTCATCAAAACGCTGCATAGCCAGCCACATCTTCATTGCTGGGAATAGGTGGAAGTCGCTCGGTGCCAGGTCAGGACTGTACGGCGGATGAGGAAACAACTCCCACTTAAAAGATTCAAGAACTTCACGAGTGACATTGCCGTGTGGGGCCGGGCGTTGTCGTGAATCAACAAGATCTTAGAGCTCAACATTCCTCTGCGCTTGTTTTGAATGGCTCTTCTGAGTTTTTGGAGAGTATGGCAATACCTTTGAGAGTTTATTGTAGTGCCTCTTTCCAGGAAGTCCACCAAAATCACACCTTTTCTGTCCCAAAAAACAGTCGCCATCATCTTCCTTGCCGACATTGTTTGCATGCATTTCTTGGGTTTTTGGGGAGAACTTGTGTGCCCCCACTGCATTGATTGCAATTTCGTTTCACAGTTCACGTGTTTCACCCATGTTTCGTCACCAGTAACGATGCGATCGAGTAAAGAGTCACCATCCTTATGGTAAACGTCCAAAAAGTTCAACGCTGCAGCCATTCGCTGATTTTTGTGGTCCTCTGTCAAGATTTTTGGAATCCATCTTGCACAAAACTTGTGGTAACCAAGCTTTTCGCTGATGATTTCGTGCAACAAACTTCGCGAAATTTGTGGAAAACTCAAAGAAAGTTCCGTTATTGTGAACCTTCGATTTTCACGGACTTTAGCATCGACTTTTTCGACAAGTTCGGCAGTCACTATGCTGGGTCTCCCACTTCGATCTTCGTCGTGAACATTGGTTCGGCCATTTTTAAATCTGATGACCCACTGACGCACTCCACCTTCAGTGATAATGTTGTCCCCATACACTTCACAAAGCTGCCGATAGATTTCTATCGGTTTACAGCTTTTTGCAGTCAGAAACCTTATTACTGCACGCACATCGCAGCTCGCGGGATTTTCAATTAAGGCAGACATTTCAAACCGTCACAGTATCTGAACGGAGCACAGCACGAACCTCTCACTAGCACGGCTAGATGCCGACTGAGCTGCGCAACGCTCTGACCCCAAGATGGCCGCGCTAGCCCCGCCCCTAGCGGAAACAGACGAAAACGTAATCTACTTTCTGGATAGTCCTCGTACATTGTGACTTTGTGGGTTCGTGAAATGAAAAGTCCAATTACACCACTCAAAAATGTTATTTACTTCCACCGACTTACAGTTAAACTATTGCCAATTACACAGAATTACGTAATGCACACAATTGCGATTCACCAGTTCGTCCGTTACAATTTCACTTGCACTCGCAATTACGTACAATGCTCCGATGCACTCACACAGTCTTCTCATCGTACACTAGCACTGCATTCTTACGCCAAGAACCGACTCACTGACTCACTTACTGCCCGGCGTATTGCTTATATAGGGTCAGCTGAGGGATCGAGAATGTTCTGGATTAGATGAAATATCCCGTAAGTTCGAGAAATCAAGGGCAGCGGAAAGAGACGGCACGGTAATGTTTTTTTTTTCCAGCCACACCAGCTTTACGAGGGGGCGTGTCCGAACGCCTCCGTCTCCTGCTGCTGCCTCCAGCCGGTTATATAGGGGGTTCCAACGTTCGGGTGACAATATATATATAAGGGCGCTCAACTACGGCGGTCATCAGCGCCCTTTAAAAAACTAGTCATGGCAAAAGCCAGATATAAAACTTTCTAAAAACTTTACAAGTGGAAGAAAACCTATTAAAAATACACGTACATTAAAACATCAATCAAAACCTACTAAAAATTTCGTTCACTAAATCCTTAACTCTAAACTAGAAAAGAATCTAAAATCCTTCCCCACGGGTCTCCACGCACGGCATACACGTGGGTGGGCCTGTTGACCGTCTCCCTCAACAACGAAGAGGAGCCCACACGAGGGAGACTGTTGGCTCGGGACCCCGGGTGCGCCAAACCCGTACCTACCGAAGTAGGCCCCTGGGGGATGAGGTTAAGGAGACAGTGGGCGGACGAACCAAGGAGTCACGACAGTACAGAGGACAGGGTCCCTACAGTTTACTTGGATAGAGGCTTTCCCCACAGGCCAAACAACGAACTACAGCGAGATGGCAACGACCCCAGCAGCCGAGTCCTAATGGTCCCTGACTGGCGGTCCCAAAATAGTCCCAGCAGAGGAGCGGAGGCCAACAACTGACCTACCGGAGGAGGAAGTAGCTTTACTCAGAGTATATCATCCTGCCATGCATCGCCGGGACTCCCGCCGACACTTCTACCCTGAAAGACACCACCAGATGAGAGATGATATGAAATGATAATGGAGGGACAGGAGATTTTGGAGATGTGATTAACTTACCCAGAATTCCCTTAGTGACCCACGAACATACCCGGAAAAACCCATGGGTAAGATACTATAAGCGCGCGATAAGAAAAGAGATCGGGTTCCAAGACCTCATTCGGTAATTTTCGTTTAACTCCGTAAACATAGATGAAAACTTTGAAATTTCAAATGCCCTATACACAGACATCTAGTGGCAAATACGCTAAGCTTTATCATGTCCACCATATTTCGTTTTGATCAATTTCGAGGTTAATTAGCTAACTAGTTTACAACAATCGTATGTTAGAATTAGAATTTTAGTTCGTCGTTGACAACATATACATGTTATGAGACACGTCAATATGTATAAATACAGTATATACATAAAGTCCAATTGATTACATACAATATACACAATAAGCCGCTTTTCTACTGTTTCATGTAGTATTTGCATAAACTAATTTACCACAAGAAGTGGCATAATATAAATATTACAGGTTTGTGAATGTACTATGCTCCCAGTGCTCATTTACGTGGTTATAGTTCTAAAAATCCATTAACCGTATAAAAACAGTGTGCGTGCAAACATTTCTTAAACTTATTCTTAAAGTGTTTTAATGATGCAACTTGTTTAAATGAATTTGGAAGTTGTTATATAACATTATCACTTTGTAGTTAAAGCTTCCTTCATAAAGGCTCGTTTGGTGCGCTCGAATTGCCAGTTTATCCTTGTTACGAGTGTACATCAGCATTTACTTGAAAATGATTTATATTTGTATGAACATTTGTGGGTGTTATGGCTCTCGAAAGGGGACACATTATTATTCGTCTACCTCCGTATAACTGTGATCTGAATGCAATTGACCTGGCGTGGTCAAAACTAAGGAATGTTTTCAGAGGATGCAACGTTACTTGTGATATCTTCGCTTATCTTACACGCTATTTTACTGCACCGTGTTTTTCAATGTTGGCCACACTGCAGAAGCTCTCGCTTCTTCCCCTCTGCGCGCACAACAGCATAAATCCAACGCTCAACTTAACTTGCGCGTACTGTGGGTCGGCCACGGGAGTCGAACGTACTAACGTGGGGACTTTATGATTTTTTCGTTACTTTCTCCGGTGTTTATCTCATTGTATTTTCCGTAAATACCTACACTTATTCACGAGCATTTATAAACACACATGTCCGAGGCGGTACTCGAATCCTGGACTACAAAGTACCAAAGTGAGGCATCCATCGGGCACTGCGAGCCTGTGTGACGTATACAGAGCATGTTCTTGCAAAAGTCATATTTCTATTAACTTCATGCAAATCGACATAGGCGATGCTGCTTCATACAGTAGGAGGAACATCGTTTCTAAACTATGTAAGTCCACTCTCGGTCGAAAAGTATTGGTTTGTCTCATAAATTCGTTCGATTCTTGTTACGTGTTTACGACAAAGAACGCCTTCACTGTATGCCCGTATCACAACTACGGCAACGAAGTTGCCTAATTATGTAGGGGTAATCTGTTTACATACACAAGGTCATCGAAATTAAACAAGGCAATGAACTTTTCAAAACAAACTTTATTTTGTGCAGTATGCACCATTATTATCAATAACATATCTCCATTTTTCAGGAAGCTTATCAATTCCATTTTCGAAAATCTTGCAGTTTTCTGGTTGACGAACTCTTCTACGGCGAGTGTGCAATCCCCCAAGGAAGTAAGGCGTTTGCCATTAAGGAAGTTTTGCAGGGATCGGAATAAATGATAGTCGGATGGAGCAATGTCTGGAGAATAAGGTGGGTGAGGTAACACATCTCAGTCGAAATCCCGTAATTTCTGACGAGTTACCACAGAAGTGTGTGGTTTGGCATTGTCTTGATGAAAGACGACTTCACCATTAGATGCTAACTCTGGCCTTTTCTCTTCTAGGGCAACCTTCAGACGATCCAACTGAGAACAGTATTTCTTTGAATTGATGGCCTCCACAGGAGGAAGAAATTCGTAATAAATAATTCCTTTCCAGTCCCACCAAACGCACAGCATAATATTCTCAGGATGAAGCCCTGGTTTAGGAATTGAGAGTGGTGGTTCCCCTTTCTTACGCCATGACTTTCTCTTTCGGATGTTGTTGTTCACAATCCACTTTTCATCTCCTGTAACCAGCTGTTTCAGAAAAGGGGCAATTTCATTGCGTCTTATCAATGCGTCACAGATGGAAACGCGCTGAACTAAATTTTGTTCACTCAGTTCGTGTGGAACCGATACATCCCGAAGATTTACGTAACCAAGTTTCTTTAGGTGCCTTGCTACAGTTGCATGAGATACGTTTAGCTCCTCACCTACCTCCCGAGTTGTTATTCTGGGGTTGTTCGTAATCATGTCCTTTATCCTTTCCTCATCCGTAACCACAGGTCGTCCAGAACGAGGTTTGTCTTTCACAGAGAAGTTCCCGGCTCGAAATCGAGTAAACCATTTTGACATGCCCGATTCGTCACTGCATCTTCTCCGTAAACAGCACAAATTTTCCGTTGTGTTTGTGAGGCGGTTTTACCTTTACGGTAATAAAACAACATTAAATGTCGAAAATGTTCCTTCTTGACTTCCATATTAACATTCACAAGTTACAACTCCACACTGTTGCATCCACAAACTCGTACTGAAGTTTCGTTACCAGTTCTTACATAAGTTTACCTATTTACCTTTGGCCGTGAGGTCGCTGTGGTTTATGTTCATAGCGTTCTTTTCAATTACTGTATTTTTAAACAAACCCCATATTGTTAGGCAGCTTCTTTGACGTAAAAGTAATGGGGGCATTCAGTGTTCTCAGGAGTTCTTAGTCGTAAACACGTAACAAGAATCGAACGAATTTATGAGACAAACCGATACTTTGAAGCGAATCTGAACTCTTTAGAGTGCCCTGTATCGTACTCAAGTCTCTGTTTGCTGGTGTTTGCTCTGTTGTCCAGTGGCTAGACTGGATCAAACCGCAAAGTGTTCACTTTCTTACGCACATTTTCTTGCTCGTGCTGACGAAGCACCGTTTTCATCCAACTTGTTCACGTATAGTATAGGCATTTTCGGAGGGTTCTAAACTCTTGGTGTGGAACCTTGAAATATACTGAAGCTAAATAACGTTCTTGTGTGACCCTGAGGTTATGTCAATAAGATTAAGTAGGCCCTGGAAACGTTAGGGCCTCCACTACGCTATTTTACCATCCTTGGTATTCTATTGACTCCGCACACCCAAAAATATCAGCAAAGTTCAGGGGAATGTATGTCAGATGACATTTTTGGTGCTATATTTGCTCCTGCTAATGTGAGTTGGGTGATTGATCATGACAAGTACCTCGGTACATCTGTTGTGAGAGAGGAAACAACCCAGCCATTAACGACGTTCCCACCTGGCCAGAAACTTTACGACCTGCATTTCATTTGTTTACACCGCCGCTACAATAATTATGTATTCAGTTTTATTGGCCAAAATTATTCATACAGTCCAAGCACATCAATTTAAAGAGTCGTTAATTTCGGAAATAGCATTTTCAAAATTGCCTGCGAGTGAATGTGACTGCATTATTTCGTATTATTGAAACGCTAGAAATATATTAGTCAATGTGATCCCGTGAATCGTGCAGTTTTAAGGTTACTGACGAGAGCTATCCTCAGAAAAACAATCACGGAACTTTATCTCCACATTCTTGAACAAACATTGTTGCTAAATGTGGTAGGAGAAACAAATGAACAGGAACTCAACACTGAAAGATGCAATCAGTAATTTCTGAATACTGAATACCGATAAATTAGTGGATATTATTTTATTATATACTTCCTTACCTTCTCCACTATCTATACTAAGTAATGAAAGAATTCTGTTCTAAGATTTCACCTAAAATACTTGTTTAAAAACACCAAAAATAAGAAAAAGAGCTGTTTAGTGAAAGGTCTATACGCATAAACAGGATAATCCAAAATAGTTATAATATACAGTTAAAATACAGTTAAAAAATATACAGTTATATAATACAGTTAAGCTCACGCCTTTACAACGATGCCAAACGAACGTTTTCAAAAACTTCCCCTCAAACCAGACTAACCATTACATGAACAACATATTCTAGAATTTTTGCTTTCACAAAAAATAGCTCTAGCGATTTTGATTAACTTGCCATTGTGCTTAGGATGTTTTCGTGACTAGCGGAACTTATATTTTGAATTTTATTGCACCACCCTTAACTCAGCATTCATTAAACCGAATGTAACCGATATACCATAAGAAATAGGCATGTCATACATCTCCATTCTCTAAAACATATACATTTCTCAGACAGGTAGTCGTTATTCATCTTTTCTAATCCATTGGGCATACCAAGAGAATGGAATTACAAATGATTTTTTTTAAATTTACCTCCAACGTTAAGTCATGTGGGAGGTGGAATGGAATGGGTAAAATGATTCTCAAATGAGCCCAGGGTCCATAGAGCTTAAAGTTACCCGCATTCGTCTTTCAGGATAAGGGAAAACCCCGGAAAAGCCTTATCCAAGTAACTCACCCTAACCGAGATTCGAACTTGGGAACTCTTGAACGTGAGGCTGACATGCTACCACCGCGCTAACGAGGCGGGCTTTAAAACATTTGACTATCACTTAACTTCAACTGTATTCTGTTGTAACTACAATAAGACAATGTTTATGTTGAAGTAGGTAGAGCAATAAGTGTTTGTACAAGAGTACAGAAAGTCATGTATATAAAACATTTGACCATCACTTAAAGTCTACTGTATTCCCTTGTAACTACAATACGGTAATGTTTATCTTGAAGTAGATTAGATTAGATTCATTTGCGTTCAGTAGGTTGACTTGTAGCCAGAAAAGGCTGTGAACATTGAACATGTCCAGAGGTATAAAGTTTAATAGCGTATATATGTACAAAAGTTAACATAAGACACATATTATAGTACACAGGCAATATGAACAACAATATAGACAACAAAGCAGGGATAATTATATATGATACAAAATCAAACACGTTTTAAACCAGCTTTCACTTGGCTTATGCCAGTACGTCTCTGCCTTTTTGCAGTGGACACCATTCTTGTGCTTTCTTAAATACATATACAATAAAAATAAACGTGATGATCTTGTTCAGAACAAACAGGTTTTGAGCAAAGGTACTCTCTAACAGCTTTTTTAAAAGCAGCGAAATTATCAATTTTTTCTTTAAGAACATTAGGAAGTGCGCCAAATATTTTGATAGTTTCATAATGCACACCTTTCTGAAAGCAAGAAAGTTTAGCACTGGGATAATGGACATTATACCTTTGTTTATTCTGTGAATTACATTATTTGTTGCAAATAAGGCACGATTGCATACAAAGAATTTTAGGATCGAGAATATATACATGCAAGGAAGCGTTAATATCTTCAATCTTGTAAACAGATCTTTACAGGAGCATCTGGTGTGGCTGTTAGTAATGATTCTTATAACCTTGTTTTGCATAAGATATACTTTTTTACGTTCTACTGAGTTGCCCCAAAATAATATTCCATAATAGAGTTAGACTATGCATAATATACTAATTTAAGTGTGTCAATTGAACTCACATTAACCAGCTCTCGGATAGCATAACAGGCAGAGCTGTTAGATAGAACAATAAGTGAAGTAGATAGAGCAATAAGTGTTTATACAAGAGCAGAGAAAGTCATGTACATAAAATATTTGACTATCACTTAAAGTCTACTGTATTCCCTTGTAACTACAATAATATAATGTTCCATTATATTGTTCCCTATATATATATATGTACATGTAGGTATATATGTATATATATTCAATGTATCAATTTGTATGTATGTGTATATAATATGTTCAATATGTTCAATATATTCCATATATTGTCCATTCTAAACAGTGTTCGCTATAAGACCATTAAATAAACTTATAGAATGTAGTGAAAGGAGAAAGTTGACTTGGTACATTTTAATGAGCTTCAAACTTCATGGTCCACTAAGCTACATAAAGTTAAGCTATATTTTGCATTAAGAGGGTTTGGATGTTATTTCTGCTAACTGGGTTTCCATGTATATTTTGGAACCGATTTTTTTTGTATGCTGTATGTCACACATGGTAGACAAAAGCATGTCCGCTGTCGAAATTATTTTGCTGTCAATCTTTTACACTTGTCAGCCGGCTGTGTTTTGTTTCAACGAAAGCTGTCACACATTTCTCCTCCATTACCCGTTCATATAGTTTTGTATCGAACCTGCTTTTTGTTTCTGCATAGAACATAGAAACCTTATATGTTACATTCACATATATTTAGATTATTACATATTACTTTATAATGGATTTGAAATGTAATGTGTCTTGCATGACTATGAAAAGAGAAAACAGGAAAAGATTAGAAAGCTAAAACGTGTTTCAAAGGATGTCTAGGAATATATTAACACTGTAAAATTGTTCGCGTAATTCATTAAATTTAATTCATTTACATTTTTATGTAATGAGACAGGCTATTATATAAGAAATGTAGCCTAGATCTCGTTGATACATACAATTTTTTCAATATACTTTCTTTGCTCTTAAGAGTTACAACGTTGCATTCCAACGAGACATTTCATAGAAACACTCTCTATAAATACAGTACGATCCATATCAATCTGAACCATTTCAATAGGCCATAATTTCCCTTTCAAAGCTCATAGAATGTAGATATTTGGTTTAATGATCTCAGAGGTCCAGGAGGAATTGACAATACTGGCAATTGTTGACAGTTGACAGTCATAATAGCAACATGCAGTACCCACTACGAGAGCGTCTTTATATTTTGAAAACATATTGAACGACAAATTCCTTGGTAACAAAACAGGAATTTCAAAGAGAGTTTAATGTACGGGATATTCCGACAAAGGCAACAATTTTATCGCTCGTAAGAAAGCTGGAGACAACTGAGAGTGCAAAACATAGACTGTCATCTGTTACAGATGTTCCCAGAAGGCTATTGAATTCTCCAAACAAATCGTTGTGTCGATTGAGCCAGGAATATGGAACATGTCAAAGAGCTGCGACCTTACAGAGTGCATATGGTACAACAACTGAAAGAAGCAGATTATGATAAACGAATCAGTTACTGTCGATGGTTTCAGGATACTCTTATTCCACGTCCATAACGTGGTTTACAGACGAGGCATGGTTTCATCTGTCAGGCTACATAAACACACAAAACGCCAGATAATGAGCTGCTCTGATACACGAAACATCGCTGCATGATGAAAAGGTTGGAGTATGGTGCGCGGTGTCAGCTTCCAGGATCGTTGGTCACATTTTCTTTGATGAGACTGTAGACATTGAAGTTTATATTGGTATCTTCAAGACATTTGTGGAACAGCTGGAGGATATGGAATTGAGAGAAGTTTATTTCCAGCAAGATGGAGCAACGTGCCATACATCGAATGACACCATGGAACTTGTAACCAGTTTCTTTGATAATCGAATAATTTCCAATGGTATGTGGCCCCCAAATCACCTGACCTATCCTCAGCAATGTTTGCTTGTTGGGGTATCTAAAAATAGACTCTGCAAAAATAGGCCACGGACAATTCATGTTCTCAAGGAGTCCATTCGAACCGAAATAAGTGTCAGTGGCAATGGTGCTCTCCGTAAAACTTCAGAGAATATGATGAGACGAGTACAAACATGTGTAGATGCTGCTGAAGGACATTTCCAACATTTTTCCAGAGATGTAAATAGTTTAATGTAATCTCTCAGTTGTGTTTTATATTCTCCCAAAGTTGCACGTGTATCTTATTATTGGTTCAGCGGTTATGGCCTATTGAAGTGGTTCAGATTTATATGGATCACAGTGTACAAATCCGAAATGAAAAGCAGCATCCGTGTGCAGTGTGATATGTTTGTCTTTAAACCTGTGTGTGACACAGGTTTTCAAAAAAGTACCCACACCCCAAATTACTCTATGTGGAAGCATATTTGATATTTTTATTCGTTCAAAAATAATTCTATTTGTAAGCAATGGGATAACCTTGATATACAAGCTATTTGCATGGCCACGTGGAAAACATGAAAGGTTTCTAAGCATTAAAACTCATAATTATTTGAAAATTCAAACAAGTAACAAAGATACCTTGGAAATGTTTAAAGCCAAAATGATTATTGTGTGCTTTAATAAGGCGAACCATTTTTGTGTAGTAAGAAATTGTGTATATTTTGCACTGTAGCAGTAGCATTTTGCCTTTCCCAATACCAGGTAAATGCCATACCATACTTATGCAAATGTGTCAAATACGAGGGGTGTTGTAAAGTTTTAATTATCACCCGTTAACAATGTGATAAAAAGTTTGTGTTGATATTTGCTTGTTAGTTCTCCTCTACGTAGTTACCATGCAGATTTACACATTTTCCCAGCGTGTCTTGACCTTCCGAGTACCTTGATTGTAGAAGTCTGTGGAATTCGCTTTAAATAACTGTTCCACTTCATTAATAACGTCATTTGTGTTGTCAAATCGGCGACCACGCAACGGATTCTTCATTTCCGGAAACATGAGGAAGTCCCTTGGTGCGAATAAGGCGGATGATATAAAGCCTCAAAGCTACATTCCTTTGTTTTGTCAACTGCAACTTGAGATGAATGAGCTGGTGCATTGTAAGACAAAAGACGAACAACTTTGGAGGGCATACCGCGTCGTTTCTTAATCAGAGCTGCTCGTAACTTGTCTAGAAGATTGCAGTAGTATCTGCCAGTGATGGTTTGATGCTTGGCAAGATAATCTGTAAGGATGACTTCACGACAGTCCCAGAAAACTGAAAACATGGCCTTCCCAGCTGACTTTTGTACCTTTACCCTTTTGGGAGGCAGGAATCGGATGTTTTCATTCCATGCTCATGGTTTTTGTCTCTGGATCATACTGATAGATCCAAGATTCATCCATGGTTACCAGACGATCTGAAAGATCATCTTCATCCTGTTCCAACAGCATCAACATCTGTCTTGAAACGTCACGTCGTGTTTGCTTTTGGAAAGAGGTTAACAAACGTGTAACCCACCGTACAGACAACTTAGACACGTACAGTTCGCCCATACACTACCATAACTAAGATGTGTCTCATTCATGATCATTTGGATCTTTGCTCGTCTGTCTTCCAGTATTAAACACTCCACTTTCTTCACTGTGACAGCTGACGGTCTACCAGCTCTTGGCTCATCTGTCAGGGACATGTGACCAGTTTGAAAATTCCTTTTACACCTCACAATAGTGTCATACGATGGGCAATCATTTCCATAAACAGCCGTCATCTCATCATGGATTTCTCGGGCAGTTTTGTCCTTCAAATGCAGGAACTTGATCACACTGCGAGCTTCAACTTTCTCCATCTTAAACCTCAGTAACTTTTGGCCTCACTGTAAAATAACAAAAGGACTTAAGTAACTGAAACTACAAAAATTATGCCTCGATGGATCAATGATGACACTGAAATATTTTCATCACTCTAGCTTAAGAACTACCGGGTGATATGGCACTCCCTCGTATGTGGTTTGTTGTCGTCGGAGCCATTGAAATAAAAGAAGAACAAGGAATTTTCCGTGTAAAGGTTAGTTATGAGTGGAAAGATTTACCTGATTTGTGTAGCATCTATGCAGGATACTGAACATTTTAAGCTCTCTATTTTTTTAAGTAATCTCAAAGGCGTAATCCTTATAAAATCGTAGTATTGTCACCCAATTATTGGAACTCACGACCTACTGGCAACTGGGTGGGTGACAGGAGGCATTTAGCCTACGCCTACCCATTTATCTTGTAGCGCTAACGAGGGGATGGTTGGAAAAACATCGCTAGCCGTCTCTTTCCCTTCCCCCTGACGTCTGGAACAGTCTGGAACACTGAACCGCGAGACTTCCAGAAACAGCGAACTTCCTATCAAAGGGCTGCAGTTGGCGAGTCAGTTGAGTTCTTGGCGACCAGCCGTGAGGAGCGCCGGGTCAGCGAACGGAATGGAAGACGGTGTACGTGTATCAGAGGAGTTGTACGTAATTGTGAGCGTGCAATGGACCTGTGACAGACGAGCTGATGGATTGTAATTGTGTGCGATAAGTAATTCTATGTAATCGGCAAGTGTTCCAAATGTAATTCGGTGGAAATAAAGAACATTTTGAGTTTGTGCAATTGGACTTTTAATTTCACGAACCCACAAAGTCACAACAGGTGTCAGAAATGGGATATTACTGTGATGGAGGCTGCATTGGCAGAGATTTTAGAAAAGTTGGAGACGGCAAATAACAACTTGGCCGCGAAGATGAGCGAATTAACAACGAGGACGGAGACTGCAAACAACAACCTGGCAGCGGAACTGAAACAAGTGAAGACGGCTAACGACAACATCACCGAGAAGATGGAAGAAATGAAGGCCGAATTAACCACAGAAATGAGAGCAGCGAACGAGAGTCTGAGTGTGTGTGTGTGTGTGTGTGTGTGTGTGTGTGTGTGTGTGTGTGTGTGTGTGCAATGTTTAATGCCCGCTTTTACTACATGCGGCATCGCAGGCGGTGACAGTTTAGCCCAGAGGTTCTACTCCCATTAGTCCTGAACCCGTAGGAACTGGACCCGGGCCTCCTTCAACCAGGGAGTTATCCGAGCTGTCCCAAAGGGAGCTCGGCGTCCTCCGTGGGGATTTCCATGGGACAAGACCTAGAGACTAACAAGCCCCCCCATCTGGTCCTATGGACTCAAGACGGGATGGAAGTGGATACGCCACTTACGCGCGTCAACACTCAAGGTAAAGACTACCGAAAAACCTCGGTGGGGCCGCCTGGTGATCTAGCACACCTTCTACTAGCTTTGCAGGCTAGTACCCGGGAGAATTAATGGCTTCCCTCAACCCCGTCCGAAGACGTACCCGATTCCCACGGGTTTCGGGAACACACTGCCCCCTCGAGTCCATCCCAATCCGAACAACTCCCGAAGGAAGGGCTCGGCTGTTCGGCCCGAGGTTCCTCTAGTAACGTCAGAGGAAGCACGAGTGCTAAGGGTCCGCAGCGTCCGCACTTTGGCAGCTGAAGGGGATGGATCCCTTCCCCTACGGGGCGCAGGCGGTGACACTGATAATACATGAGATGAACACGGAGCACCGATGGAATGAGATGGCGGGGGAAACCGGAGGTCCCGGAGAAAATCTGACCCAACGCCGTGTTGTCCACCACAAATCCCACTTTGCGATCGCCTGGGATCGAACCCGGGCCGCCTTGGTGAGAGCCAAGCGGTCCAAACACTGAGCCACGGCGTGGCCTCAACGACAACAGTCTGAGTAGCCACAGCTGGTGTCAGAAGTGGGATCGTAATTTTGAGTGTTGCATAATAGTGAGTGTGGGGTGGACCTGTGACAGATGAACTGGTGGACTGTAATTGTGTGCGCTACGTTATTCTATCTAATCGGCAAGTATACCAACTGTAATTCGGTGGAAATAAAGAAAATTTTGAGTTTGTGCATTTGGATTTTCAATTCTATGAACCCACAAAGTCACAACTCAGCGACAACTTGCTCTCTCGATCTGACTAAGAACTCAGAACTGAGAACTGCCTGAGTCATTCATTCATTCATTGCAGGCTGGCAGGCTGTTTGGAACAGCCCGAAGGGTGGTCAAGTCGTGTGCCTGCTCTGGGAAGAGCTTTACCACGTAGTGGCGGGATGTGGATGTTGCAGGATGACGAGTATAAATTAAGTGGGTGTAGAGAAGGGAACTAGCTTGTTGCTCCTCGAGGAATGATGAACCGGCTGCTACAGTCAGCGTGCAGAACCGGTGGATTAGTTAATAAACGCTCTACTCGCTATTAATGATAAATACAATTTAAATTCATTAGCACATGAAATCAGAACCTTACTTCAAAACCATCCAGGACATATTTGCATGGGATGGCTTAAAGGACACAGTGGAATTTTAGGTAACGAGAGAGCTGATTGCTGCAGAATCCAATCTTCCTCTTACATACACTTTATGTCCTATTTCTACTGTAAGGAGAATAATACATCAACATATTCTTGAAGAATGGAACCAACAATGGCTAACAACTCCAAATGGAAGTTTAACAAAAACATTATTTTTCCCTAGTGTATATGACAGAGGAAAATGTGAAACTCTTGCACCAAATTTTGTTTTGACACAATTTTTAAGTGGACATGGTAAATTTGGTGAATACTTATCACGTTTTCACTTAACATCCAACCCCAAGTGCATGTGTGGTGAAGAATTTCAAACTGTGGTTCATCTCCTTTTCTGTTGTCCCATTTTCTGGAGAGAAAGACAAGAATTAATATTCAAGCTAGACTCTCTAGGAACTGAATTTTCTGCTCCACTCACATCTTTGCTAATGAAGCCACAACAGTATAAGTACTTCATGATGTTTATAAACTCAGTGTTTAAACGTCTTAAATAGTTTAAATTAATATGCATCAGATCAAAACATTTCTTCCTTCTCGTATATAAAATATTTTTGTTAAAATTGTGTATTTTTATGTATCAACTATAACCCTAATATACCACAGTGTAAAATAGGGTTCAATAAATCTGGATAAATAAAAAAAAATAAACTTGGAAGAAGATAGGTCGAATTTTGAGTTTTCCAGATTAAATATTGGATAGCTGTAATTTAGTTTAGGCAGGAATCAGGATCATGTGGTTACCGGTAATGACCGCAAGACATGCAGGGTATCCGGTATCGCTTTGTGCAACGCTCACGAGGTACATAGTCCCCAAGGGATCTGACTAGGGCGCTCTGGTGGTGAGGCAAACTCTCGAATAATTTGGTGGCCCGGCGCCTAATTTCATCCTCTACATAGCGGAGGGATGAAGCCTCGTGAAGTAGTCTCACGGGGAACCTTGTGCATACACAATAAATAATCCGAAGACATTTATTCTGTGCACGTTGGAGCAGTACCAGGTTTGAGCCTGTGGCCATACCCCAGACTTCGCACGCATAGAGCATGACAGGGAAGACCAGAGCCATAAAGAGGCGCAACTTTAGGGAAACAGACATCGCAGACCTATGCACAGGGTGTAGTGATACCACGGCACCACACGACCGATGCGCTTGCTCCCGGATGTGTTCCCGAAAAGTTAGGCCTTTGCCCAGCTTGACTCCCAAGTATTTGATTGAATTCTCCCACCTGATCCCTTGCCCGAAGTAGACTGCCTGAGTCCAGAGGTCCAGAGGTAGTCCTGGTCGGGCGGGGCATTTTTTCTTTTTCCCCGTCCGGGTGTCTTTTGCCGCAGTACCTAGCCGCTTTGCGGCTTAACCTGCGAAGTGAGTCAAGTTTGGTTGCATTTTGTTCTGCTGGCGGTAGGCTTTTGTTTGTTTGAGATTTGGTGTTAACTGGTTGCCCTTGATTGTCCTCTGAAGGCAACAGCTAGGCGGGTTTGTTACTTTTTCCCGTTGGGGGAGGATCTGTTTTAGAGCTTTTGCCCCGTTTTGAGTACGGGTGGTCTGACGCTTGAGCCATCAGGCGTTATGTGAGTTTGAATACGTTTGGAGTTTCCCTTGGGTTAACCAAGGGGCTCCAAGACGTCTCTAGGGAGTTTGTAAGATGGCAAGCGTCTTTGCTCCCTCTGGTCATACCTGCCCAGTGAGTTCACCAAAGGGTTGCCATGGGTTTGAATTTTGTCGTACATTGAACGAGCCCTCTCTCGAATGACGTCGACAATGTACGGGATGTTTGAATGTTCATGAAGGATATGGGCGGGAAATCTCCAGTCAGTATCGTTGATGACCCGTAGCGCCCTGTTCTGCAGCGTCTGGAGTCTGACGAAAGTGATATTTGCCACTGTTCCCCAGATCTCACAGCCGTACAAGATCATGGGCGGGATGATCGCCCGATACAGCTGGAGTTTGAGACGGAGTGGCATGGTTGAACGGAATATTGGATATAGGTTCCTGAGCGCGACGTGCCCAAGGTGCACCTTGCCTTTGACGTGCGGAGCGTAAGTTAATTTGCTGTCCAGCATCACTCCGAGATACTTCGCCGTTTGAACCCATGGGATTCCACGACGCCGTAAAACGAAGTTCTGCTGCAACCGATTGGCTCTGGTTTTCGCCAGGAGAATCGCAGAGCTCTTCTCCGGGTTAATTGCCATTCGCCATTTTGCGCTCCATTCGCCAATGGCCCGGAGCTCGGTTTGGATCTGCCGAAAGCTATACCTTGGGTTTCTGTTGACTGCGAAGATCATAAGATCGTCCGCGTATTGACAGGTGTCGTCTAACGCGGCGCTTATATACCCAGATCGCTGCATCTCGAAGCTTTGCCCCTCTTAACATCATCCTGATTGTTCCAGATGTCAGCGGGAGGGGAATGAGACGGTTCAGTGGCTCGTGATGCCTTTCCGACCATCCCCTCAATGAACGCCACCATATAAATGGGTAGGCGTGGTCTATATGCCTCCTGTCGCCCACTCAGCTGCCAGTAGGTCCTGCCTTCCGATAATTACGTGAGAGTATCGAGAGTTTAGATGCAACATAATACTTTCTGTATTGATTAAAACAATAGAGAAGGTAGAAGGTTAGCTATACATAATTTCCAAACAACGTAACTGAAAAGTGTAAAATATTTCAGTTTCTATTTAGTCACTATTTACCCATCTCGAAAAGGTAATGTCGTCAAAAGTATCTGCAATAATGTAAATTTTCACACCACCTACCTCAAAAATGTTATTTCGACCAAAAGTTTGATACCATGTTCTCACCAAATGCGTGTTTTAATCCCTTAAATTTTATATATTAATTTTTCTACAAAATCTGCATCACAAATGTCAGTTCATTAGCAGACTTGACATTTAATTTAAATTGCCAAAGATGCAATATGAACTTTTAAGAACACCCTCCTAACCCGACAACTGTTTTGTTAATTCTGAATTTCTCAATCAAATCTATCGATTTTGATTAGTATATTTGCAGATCTAATAGTATTTAGATATATCCTGGAGTCTCCTTAAATAGTCCTGATATTCCCTTTTCTCCATGACACAAATATCCTGATGAAACTTTTCCCGTTGTTCATCACTAACATCACCCAGGTTTCCCGGAAAGAATTCTAAATGTGAATGGAGGAAATTAGTTTCCAAAGACGTTCTACAACACATGTCTTTGTGGCATTTCAACAAATTGGACACCACAGTTTTGTGGTTGAATTCCTTTGTATTTCCAAGAAAGCCCTATATAACCTTTCAACGTCCTCATTATCCCTGAGTAAACGGGTTTGTATGCGCAACCTGCTATACACTGTCGGCCAGGAGAGAAATTGTAATCCAAATTTCCAAGCTAATGCATGTTGCTCTCCAGAGATGGTGCCACCTGTATCGTCTTATATCGGGGAAGATATTTAGTTTTAATTTACAAGCTTTTATAACAAAATGTTATCCTGTTATCTAAAGGTAGTGTAGATATGGCCTAGGCCATTTTACTGGACAGGCGCACTGCCCACCTTACCCACGCCGGAACACCAGTGGACCAACACCTCGGAACACAACCACCAGTGAGCCCGCCGATTGGCAGCAAGCTCTTGGTTGTCTACGAGAGGAGCTTCACCGAACCAGCATCAAGCTATGCAGACTCGAGGAGCTCCTGACGACCACTGTCACCGCCGTCAACAACCGTCCCCCAGCGGAGGAAGTTTAGGACTTTCACTCTGAGGTCCTAAACATAAACCAGCGCCTGGGTAACATAGAGGAATCCCTAGCAGCTGCTGCTGCCCTCCAGGACATGCAAGACATGCTGACCACGCTCTCCAGCCAACTCATGAACGGCCTTATACCGCAGAAACAGATAGATAGTAGAGTCAATCAACACCCAGCTCGAGGACAGCGCAGCCCAACATGAGGAAGGGATTGCCGCTCTTCTATCCAAGATTGACCGCATCACCAACGCCTTCTGCGACGACACACTGAGCTGCTGCAAGGGCAAGCTTGAAAAGATTGTTGGATACATCAATGATACAGCACCCAACAAGAAGCTACATGAAGCCCTCCGCGAACACCAGGACCACATCACCCAGAGCATCTACGACCTGAAGATGTCCCTGGCTCCAGAACACGGGTTCCCTCCGCCGCAATTTCAACCACGTCGAGACACCTGTACATGCAGGACGCCGCCGCCATCAGACCTGCAACGCCACCTCCCTCCCCGGCCATGAGCTGTTGACGGCCTTGGTCCTTCCGCATCACCGCAATCCAGTTCCCACGAGGACTTAACGACTCCATCCAGTCACGCATATAACGATCACCACTGTACACAGGTCGTAGCCAGGGTCCCCTGGATCATGACTCCTACCTGATCACCACAAGCGAGTTTTTCCGCACGGCTAGTTTCTACCCACGAACAGCCGGGTTGCTTAGGCGGTACCGGCCATCAACTTCGCCTCAACAGTCCCAACTAAATTAGCACCACAGGCCCTATACCTTTATTCCCGTTACCCCCCAAAAAGAGGTCCTACATAAATTTCTTTTAATTTACCAAAATTGTTCACTGCCGTCTTTGTTGAGTATCTTATGATAATTCTTCATCCGCCCAAGTTTTATTTGTAAGGGCGGCAGAAGAATCTTATCAGGCTGAATCAATAGTGTGTGTTTTACTATAGGCGTTCAAGAATGATTGGCACTACAACATTTTGTTTGTTTACAGGAACAATTTATTGAAAAAACTCATTCGATAATATTACAGATATTCCCCGCCAATGTCTATGCACTTGTCCCATCGTACTGGCGTACCAAACCATTCTTTGGGGCTATCCCGGCGTTACTGATGGACAACTGCATGCAGTTCGTCATTAGTGGTGAACTTCTTACCCCGCATGACCTCTTTCATGGAGTCGAATAGAGCATAGTCACTTGGACCGAGTAGGGGAGGGGATCCGTCCCCTTCAGCTCCCGTGGTTTTACAGCGCTGCTGAAACGCTTTCCATGGATTTATGTTTGTTGAAAGAAACCTCTCAGATAACGCACTGATTATTCTTCGAAAGGTGAGATGGTTACTGACGCGTTTCTCGGACATCTGCTAAGCACCAATGAACGCAGCGCTTCAGCCAATGAATGTGCAGGAGTCACAAATGACAGATACATGTTATGTCCACGTGGAGTAAAACACAGAGTTGCAATATCTTTGCTGTTTTCTCCCTAATTCATCCTTCATTTCATTCTGTTAGTTTTCTTGTGAACTTCAATGGTGCAAGTGGTGTTTCTATTCTTAAATATGTGGAGACCTTGGGACGTATCTAGCTTTGATGGCGGAAATAGTGTCAATCATCCAGCCAGTTTATCTCGTAGTGATAATATTAGTGGTGCTAGTAATAATGTTGTTTCTACTTCTAGTGTCGCTGGTGGGACAACAAATGAAGCAAGAGTAAAAGGAAGCAAGCTATCTTTAGGAACCCTCAGTAAACAGTCCCAGCAATTAATATGTAATGTTTTTAAGTATATGGAAGCCAATAAAATAGGAAAGGGACCTATTACTGAAACTGCTAAAGCAGTAGGTTTAAGCAGACATACAGTTAGTAAAGTTGCGAAGAGACTTCCTATTACGCCAAAAGAGAAGGGCGACAGGCAACTAAAGTTAGGTAAGGTTGATAATTTCACCTGCGACATAGTTCCAAGGGAAGTGTACAGATTTTATAAAGAAGGGAAATCACCAACAGTTTTGGAATTGCTGCATAAACTTCAAACCGTCTGCGATTTTTCTTACAAAAAGGATTCACTTAGGCAGTTGTTAGTGAAGTTAGGTTTCCGCTTTCGCACGTTAAATAATACGAGCGCTGCGGACCCCTAGCACTCGTGGTACCTCTGACGCTACTACAGGAACCTCGAGCCGAACATTCCAGCCCCTTCCTGAATGGGAGTTACTCGGATTGGGTTGGCCTCGAGGGCCAGTGATTCCCGATACCCGTGGGAGATCGTACATGTCTCCGGATGGGGTTGAAACCATATATTCCCGCGTATTAGCCTGCATAGCTATTAGGTGTGGTAGATCACCAGGCGGCCTTACCGAGGTAATCTGTAGTCTTCCCCTTTGGGGTTGGGGCGTATCCATTTCCATCCCGTCTTGAGTCCATAGGACCCGATGGGGGGGGGCTTGTTACTCTCTATGTCTTGCCCTTAGGAAAGCCCCATGGAGGCACCGCGTGCCCTTCGGGGACAGCTCGGTAACTCCCTGGCCGTCAGAGAGGGGTCAGTCTTCACTCTGTGTGGATTACCTTCGAGCTTACTTTAACTCTATTATGGTGTATGGAATATTATTTTGGGGCAACTCAGTAGAAAGTAAAAAATATTCCTTATGCAAAAGAGGGTTATAAGAATCATTACTAACACCCACACCAGATGCTCCTGTAAAGATCTTTATATAAGATTGAAGATATTAACGCTTCCTTGCATGTATATATTCTCGATCCTAAAATTCTTTGTATGCAATCGTGCCTTATTTGCAACAAATAATGTAATTCACAAAATAAACACTAGACAAAAGTATAATATCCATTATCCCAGTGCTAAACTTTCTTGCTTCCAGAAAGGTGTGTATTATGAAACTATCAAAATATTTGGTACACTTCCTAATGTTCTTAAAGAAAAAGTTGATAATTTCGGTGCTTTTAAAAAAGCTGTTAGAGAGTACCTTTGCTCAAAATCTTTTTATTCTGTACAAGATTATCTGACAGACAAATTATCCTGATAATGCTTCTGTAGCTCTATAAGTAGTATTTAACTATTCCAATGACAAATCATTACTTATAAATATTTGATGCAAGCTGAAAGTTTATTTTTAATCTATATGTATTTAATAAATAACAAGAATGGTATCCATTGCAAAAAAGGTTGAGACGTACTGGCATAAGACAAGTGAAAGCTGGTTTAAGAAGTGTTTGATTTTGTAACATATATAATTATCCCTGCTTTGTTTTCCATATTGTTGTTCATATTGCCTGTGTACTATAACATGTGTCTTATGTTAACCTTTGTACATATATATGCTATTAAACTTTATACCTCAAGACATGTTCAATGTTCACAGCCTTTTCTGGCTACAAGTGAACCTACTGAACGCAAATCAATCTAATCTAATCTATAGTCACTAGGAACCAAATCGGGTGAATATAACATATGTCACAGCACAGTAAACCCTAGTGTACGAAAGGTGGCCATGGTCTGGCGATTGACATGTGGTCGTCAATTGTCTTGTTGGAGAAGAACACCAAGGCCCAGTTTTTGATGGCGGCTTTGTTGAATGCGTCGGTGGAGTTTTTGCAATGGATTGCACTACCGTTCACTGTAGCTATGTGGCTAATTTGGTAATATGCAAAATACAAGACACAGAAATTCAGGAAATATGGGGAAGTCTAGACACTATGAAATCATTACAGCTTTACAAGCAAATAAAAAGAAACTGTGGACGAGAAGCATACTTAGATTGCTGCAAAGAGAAAGAAGGGCTAGCTTGGATGAGAACAGAAGCAATACTGCCAAGAGGGATAAGAGGTAAGGAAAAATGAATCTGTGAATTGTGTGGGGTAACTATGTAACAGAATGCGAGGAGGTTGCAATTTGGTGAAGAAGTTTGGGAGGGAAAATGAGGGAATTAGAGAAGAGGATAGTAGATTTAAAAATGCTAACGGAAATGTAAAGAATATAAGAAACGAAGATGAGGAGGAAGAAAGGGGCTAATTAAGCAACAAGGAAGTATGGAGGTTAAGAGCTACCTGAAAGAGCAGAGGACCAGGGTGTCATGTAAGCCAAGGCAGCAACAAGCTAAAGACAAATAAATGTAAAGAGTATAATAAAGGAAGATGAGGGGGAAGAAAGGGGCTAATTAAGTAACAAGGACGCAAGGAGGTTAAGAGCTACCTGACAGAGCAGAAGACCAGGATGTCATGTAAGCCAAGGTAGCAACAAGCTAAAGACAAATAAATGTAAAGAACATAAGAAAGGAAGATGAAGGGAACAAAGGATCTAATTAAATAACAAGGAGGCATGGAGATTAAGAGCTACCTGACAGAGCAGAAGACCAGGGTGCCATGTAAGCCAAGGTAGCAACAAGGTAAAGACAAATAAATGTAAAGAATATAAGAAGTCATGTAAGACAAGATAGCAACAAGGTGAAGACAAATAAAAGCAGCCTAAATTTGTAAATTGTAAAGTTGTTCAATATGCACAAGAAATAATTCAGTCCTTTCATGTCCGCCTCGGTAGGGTGGTGGTAGGATGTCTGCCTCAGGTTCAAGAGTTCCCGAGTTCGAACCTCGCTCAGGGTGCGTTTCCTGGATAAGGTTTTTCCTGGGTTTTCCCTTATCCTGATAGACGAAGGTCGGGTAACTCTAAGCTCCATGGACCCCGGACTCATTAGAGCATCATTTCATCCATCTTCCCATATGACTTACGTTGGAGGACGTAAATTAGAAGGAAAAAAGTCCTTTCATTCATTTATAAAAGGCTAAATTTGAATTTAGTAAGTCGTGTATTTTCGATGAAATGTCGTGTATACGTCCTGAGTGGTATACAATGACTAATATGTACTTGGTAGAGGTAGCAGTAAACTGATATAAGGGAGTAGACGTAAGAAACCTTGTCCACGCTGGTGTCTGAAGCCAGTTAAGTCTGCAGACTAAGCACTTCGCTCAGCAAATGGGAGGTTATAATCTGCATGTGACCTTCTTTAAGAACAACTTGCAGATAAAGCAAGATAAGAGAACATGTACAAGCTATAGTTTCCAATTTCCGGTGCTCGGCGAGGTAATTAAGACTTAGGCTATTTAACGTTAGCTTAACGACCATTATCTGAGACAAATTTGATCCTTTACATAAAACGGTAATATTTTAAACCTCTTAATGCTCCAAATAATGACAAAGTCGTAATAAAAGATTAGGAAAACTACTTTCGTAAATTCCTTTACTGCATTTCTCCCCACGAGAGTAAAAACATGCACACTACTTTCTCTACCGACTGGAATCCCCAGTTATCCTTCTATCTGCTTCATAATTAGAATTGATTAAAAATTTTATCTTATGAGAGTACTACACATGTTTCTTTATTAAAGAAGTTAGCACTTTTGCTTACTTAGAGGGAGCACTGGCCATGTAGAGAGAATGCAATTGCACCTAGGCAACCAGTTCTAAAACATTTGACTATCACCTAAAGTATACTGTACTCCCATATTATCTTCTATACCTCCATTTTTTATCTCTAGGACATACAAAGAAAAATGAATTACAAAGGCGTTACCACTTTTAAAGCATTTAACTATCACTTAAAGTCTACTGTATTCCCTTGTAACTACAATAAGATAATGTTTATCTTGAAGTAGATAGAGCAATAAGTGTTTGTACAAGAGTAGAGAAAGTCATGTATATAAAACATTTGACTATCACTTAAAGTCTACTGTATTCCCTTGTAACTGCAATAAGATAATGTTTATCTTGAAGTAGATAGAGCAATAATTGTTTGTACAAGAGTAGAGAAAGTCATGTATATAAAACATGTGACTATCACTTAAAGTCTACTGTATTCCCTTGTAACTACAATAAGATAATGTTTATCTTGAAGTAGATAGATCAATAAGTGTTTGTACAAGAGTAGAGAAAGTGATGTGTATAAAACATTTGACTATCACTTAAAGTCTACTGTATTCCCTTGTAACTACAATAAGATAATGTTTATCTTGAAGTAGATAGATCAATAAGTGTTTGTCCAAGAGTAGAGAAAGTGATGTGTATAAAACATTTGACTATCACTTAAAGTCTACTGTATTCCCTTGTAACTATAATAAGATAATGTTTATCTTGAAGTAGATAGATCAATAAGTGTTTGTACAAGAGTAGAGAAAGTGATGTGTATAAAACATTTGACTATCACTTAAAGTCTACTGTATTCCCTTGTAACTACAATAAGATAATGTTTATCTTGAAGTAGATAGAGCAATAAGTGTTTGTACAAGAGTAGAGAAAGTCATGTATATAAAACATGTGACTACCACTTAAAGTCTACTGTATTCCCTTGTAACTGCAATAAGATAATGTTTATCTTGAAGTAGATAGAGCAATAAGTGTTTGTACAAGAGTAGAGAAAGTCATGTATATAAAACATGTGACTACCACTTAAAGTCTACTGTATTCCCTTGTAACTGCAATAAGATAATGTTTATCTTGAAGTAGATAGATCAATAAGTGTTTGTACAAGAGTAGAGGAAGTCATGTATTTAAAACATTTGACTATCACTTAAAGTCTACTGTATTCCCTTGTAACTACAATAAGATAATGTTTATCTTGAAGTAGATAGAGCAATAAGTGTTTGTACAAGATCAGGGAAAGTCATGTATATAAAACATTTGACTATCACATAGAGTCTACTGTATTCCCTTGTAACTGAAATAAGATAATGTTTATCTTGAATTAGATAGAGCAATAAGTGTTTGTACAAGAGTAGAGAAAGTCATGTATATAAAACATTTGACTATCACTTAAAGTCTACTGTATTCCCTTGTAACTACAATAAGATAATGTTTATCTTGAAGTAGATAGAGCAATAAGTGTTTGTACAAGAGTAGAGAAAGTCATGTATTTAAAACATTTGACTATCACTTAAAGTCTACTGTATTCCCTTGTAACTACAATAAGATAATGTTTATCTTGAAGTAGATAGAGCAATAAGTGTTTGTACAAGATCAGAGAAAGTCATGTATATAAAACATTTGACTATCACATAGAGTCTACTGTATTCCCTTGTAACTACAATAAGATAATGTTTATCTTGAATTAGATAGAGCAATAAGTGTTTGTACAAGATCAGAGAAAGTCATGTATATAAAACATTTGACTATCACATAGAGTCTACTGTATTCCCTTGTAACTACAATAAGATAATGTGTATCTTGAATTAGATAGAGCAATAAGTGTTTGTACAAGAGTAGAGAAAGTCATGTATTTAAAACATTTGACTATCACTTAAAGTCTACTGTATTCCCTTGTAACTACAATAAGATAATGTTTATCTTGAATTAGATAGAGCAATAAGTGTTTGTACAAGAGTAGAGAAAGTCATGTATTTAAAACATTTGACTATCACTTAAAGTCTACTGTATTCCCTTGTAACTACAATAAGATAATGTTTATCTTGAAGTAGATAGAGCAATAAGTGTTTGTACAAGATCAGAGAAAGTCATGTATATAAAACATTTGACTATCACATAGAGTCTACAGTATTCCCTTGTAACTGAAATAAGATAACGTTTATCTTGAAGTGCATAGAGCAATAAGTGTTTGTCCAAGAATACATAGTGAAATTTTCAGTGTGGCTCTACTCATCTAAACATTAGCCTACACACGGCTAGCGTGGAGTAAATGATTTTTTCCATCAATTTACCTAAAATATAAACACAGTGGTTTAACTATGAAGCCTGGGACTTAAGTACTTGCAGCATATTAAGTCGCCATAAAAGGTGTGATGTCATAGCATATACGAACTCTTATTGGTTTACTGGGAAACATACGGGTCAGCTGGAGAATTTAATGTCATGTTTGCAGGTTGGCCTTAGTAGATGGTTAGAGCAGCCGCACGGAGAGCGGGAGATCCGTGGTTCAAAACCCGGCTAGGGCATTGAATTTTTCAGTCTGTGTCTGCACATTCAATTTTAGCCTACACACGATAGTGTGAAAGAAATTATTATTTCAATGTTCGATATTTTTTTTTATTTCCAGTTTCCCTTTTCTATGCTACCACTATCTAGCCATGATTATCCCATTGTATTTCCTGTAGAATCTTTCGACTATTTTACCTTAGAAGCAACATACAGTGTCATTCATATCCCCAGACTCTAGTGAGCATAAGGTTAAGAAGAATTGCCACTCACAAGAAAGGAATCAAACTCGGAAACTCTGGATAAGAATCAACTTCTGTAAGATCTTCTTTGAAATCAATGTGACTTTAATCTAGATCCCAGCTTTTAACATGTTACGTAGCCAAAGGTTCAATACATTTCACCTTCTTCGCATTCTAACATAAGTAAAATTTTGATATCGTTAAAGATAAACTTTTTATTCCGAACGTAAAGGCGAACGTTCCAAACAGGTTCTATAACAACAGAAGAGGAAATTCGCTTTTTCTTCCCGTTACCAAGGAGACGGGCCCTTCTTGTGGTATTTACACGGAGGAGCGAAGGAAACTTCTTGAAGGAGCGAGGGGGGGGGGTAAAGTTTCTAACAATGGAGACACATCCTACCATACAGGTGGAATGAGGAAACCTATTTGTCAAGTCGAGAGATCATCATAGTGGAGTTTCCTGAAACTCAAACAAGCCTCAAGGTGCGCCTTCAACTCGAAAAAGAAGCGTTCGATAGAAGGGGATTTGCAAACTTGAATTTCTCTGTTGGCCATCCATTTAGGAAATGGATTTAACGTGCCCTTGGGAAAGAAATAAAAAACCAGTTTAAGACTCCACGTCGGAGAGATCTCTTCCTTAGAGACGCTGCAGTGTCCTGATTTTGTGCCCCATATACACTTGTCCTCAATAGACATCTGATAACATTGTTTAAGGGGAGGCAGAATGACATTGTGGGGTGAGATTTCACAAAATGAGCTATTGTCAGAATAATCTTCCCTGATGTTTTTAGAAACGAATAGTAATATTTATTTTCCTGTCTCATAGTTTTAAAAGGCTTAAATAAACTCATTTTGAAAAGACTGCACAGCGTGCCACGCCCCCTAGTAGCGATTCATAACTATTTTTTCTCCTTGTTTTCTTTCTCCTAAAGCTATATTCCAGAGCACACTCTTATTAGGTAAGGAAGTCCTTGTTTTATATTAATATTAATCTGTATATCTGGGACAGAAATTTGAGTCAGATAATGTTAATTCTGATTTCTTACTTGGACCCTCCTGTACAAGGCATCCACGCGAGCATCGGCTCCAAAATTATGTTCATATGTTTACTTTCATGAATAAGCGACAAAAGCTCACTAAAATTATATAGAGAAATAAAAACAACCTGGGTGAGGGAAGGATATATAGACATATGTAGTAAGTTAGGGCGAGAAGGTTTTGCTTGGGCGAGAACAGGAGTGAGAAACTTGAAAGGTATAGGTCAAGAGAGGGAGCTAGTTAAATGTCCATTGTGTGGGGAAGAGAATACAGATTTCCATTGTATATTATATTGTAGTCAAACAAATATATGGAGAGAGCAGGCTTGGCTACGTAAATGGGACAGTTTGGGTGGTGATGTAGTAATTAGAAAATTGTTGCCAGTAAAAGGAGAAAAGAACAGGAGAAATATAGGGAATTATTTAGGGAAAATTAAAGAGAGATGGCTAAGAACAATTAAGAGAAAAATGTAGAGTGGGATAGGTGAAATGGCAGAAAGTGTAAAAAGGAGCAGAGGGCCTCCATTACACAAAAACCTAGGGTTAGGTGTATGGGGACTGAATTACTATTCAATGGTGGGCAACATGATAACATGATAGGATTTTCAGGATTTAGGAATATATGGCATATTTCAGTATGGATTTTATAATTGTAACCTTGATTTTGTATTTCCATTTGTTGATGTAAAAGGAAATAAATTACTATTACTATTACCTTCATGATTATTTTGAAGTATCAATCGAGTTCCACGAGAAAATTTGTGTGATACATTCCTTCATTAGTTTGTTGTATTTAAACAGATTCAAACTATAACTTAAAACGTTCTTGTTCTTGCAGCAGTATTCATCACACTCCACCATTACAATAAAAATCTCTGTCTCTTTAAAACGAGATTATTGATCTATCTCTTACTATTCAAAACTTTTATCTTATCCGCGTCATTTTTCCACCATAAAGCTAGATTATTGATTTATTTCTTACTATTCAAAACTTTTATCTTCTCCGCGTCATTTTTCCACCATAAAGCTAGATTATTGATTTATCTCTTACTATTCAAAGCTTTTATTTTATCCGCGTCATTTTTCCACTATAAAGCTAGATTATTGATTTATATCTTACTATTCAAAACTTTTATTTTATCCGCGATATTTTTCCACCATAAAGCCAGATTATTGATTTATCTCTTACTATTCAAAACTTTTATCTTATCCGCGTCATTTTTCCACCATAAAACCAAATTAATGATTTATATCTTACTATTCAAAACTTCTATCTTCTCCGCGTCATTTTTCCACCATAAAGCTAGATTATTGATTTATCTCTTACTATTCAAAACTTTTATCTTCTCCGCGTCATTTTTCCACCATAAAGCTAAATTATTGATTTATATCTTACTATTCAAAACTTTTATCTTATCCGCGTCATTTTTCCACCATAAAGCTAGATTATTGATTTATCTCTTACTATTCAAAACTTTTATCTTCTCCGCGTCATTTTTCCACCATAAAGCTAGATTATTGATTTATCTCTTACTATTCAAAACTTTTATCTTATCCGCGTCATTTTTCCACCATAAAGCTAGATTATTGATTTATCTCTTACTATTCAAAAATATTATCTTATCCGCGTCCACCATAAAGCTAGATTATTGATTTATTTCTTACTATTCAAAACTTTTATCTTATCCGCGTCATTTTCCACCATAAAGCTAGATTATTGATTTATCTCTTACTATTCAAAACTTTTATCTTCTCCGCGTCATTTTTCCACCATAAAGCCAGATTATTGATTTATTTCTTACTATTCAAAACTTTTATCTTATCCGCGTCATTTTTCCACCATAAAGCTAGATTATTGATTTATCTCTTACTATTCAAAATTTTTATCTTATCCGCGTCATTTTTCCACCATAAAACCAAATTAATGATTTATATCTTACTATTCAAAACTTTTATCTTATCCGCGTCATTTTTCCACCATAAAGCTAGATTATTGATTTATCTCTTACTATTCAAAACTTTTATCTTCTCCGCGTCATTTTTCCACCATGATGCTAGATTATTGATTTATTTCTTACTATTCAAAACTTTTATCTTCTCCGCGTCATTTTTCCACCATGAAGCTAGATTATTGATTTATTTCTTACTATTCAAAACTTTTATCTTCTCCGCGTCATTTTTCCACCATTAAGCTAGATTATTGATTTATTTCTTACTATTCAAAACTTTTATCTTCTCCGCGTCATTTTTCCACCATAAAGCTAGATTATTGATTTATTTCTTACTATTCAAAACTTTTATCTTCTCCGCGTCATTTTTCCACCATAAAGCTAGATTATTGATTTATTTCTTACTATTCAAAACTTTTATTTTATCCGCGATATTTTTCCACCATAAAGCCAGATTATTGATTTATCTCTTACTATTCAAAACTTTTATCTTATCCGCGTCATTTTTCCACCATAAAACCAAATTAATGATTTATATCTTACTATTCAAAACTTCTATCTTCTCCGCGTCATTTTTCCACCATAAAGCTAGATTATTGATTTATCTCTTACTATTCAAAACTTTTATCTTATCCGCGTCATTTTTCCACCATAAAGCTAGATTATTGATTTATCTCTTACTATTCAAAACTTTTATCTTCTCCGCGTCATTTTTCCACCATAAAGCTAGATTATTGATTTATCTCTTACTATTCAAAACTTTTATCTTATCCGCGTCATTTTTCCACCATAAAGCTAGATTATTGATTTATCTCTTACTATTCAAAACTTTTATCTTATCCGCGTCCACCATAAAGCTAGATTATTGATTTATCTCTTACTATTCAAAACTTTTATCTTATCCGCGTCATTTTTCCACCATAAAGCTAGATTATTGATTTATCTCTTACTATTCAAAACTTTTATCTTCTCCGCGTCATTTTTCCACCACAAAGCTAGATTATTGATTTATCTCTTACTATTCAAAACTTTTATCTTATCCGCGTCATTTTTCCACCATAAAGCTAGATTATTGATTTATCTCTTACTATTCAAAACTTTTATCTTCTCCGCGTCATTTTTCCACCATAAAGCTAGATTATTGATTTATCTCTTACTATTCAAAACTTTTATCTTATCCGCAACATTTTTCCACCATAATGCTAGATTATTGAGTTATCCCTTACTATTCAATACTTTTATCTTCTCCGC
Organism: Mantis religiosa; assembly: GCA_030765055.1. Classification (NCBI taxonomy): domain Eukaryota; kingdom Metazoa; phylum Arthropoda; class Insecta; order Mantodea; family Mantidae; genus Mantis; species Mantis religiosa. The sequence continues at coordinate 263,854,873 of CM060947.1, read as the reverse complement.
GTCATTTTTCCACCACAAAGCTAGATTATTGATTTATTTCTTACTATTCAAAACTTTTATCTTCTCCGCGTCATTTTTCCACCATAAAGCTAGATTATTGATTTATCTCTTACTATTCAAAAATTTTATCTTCTGCGCGTCATTTTTCCACCATGAAGCTAGATTATTGATTTATCTCTTACTATTCAAAACTTTTATCTTATCCGCGTCATAAATCCACCATAAAGCTAGATTATTGATTTATCTCTTACTATTCAAAACTTTTATCTTCTGCGCGTCATTTTTCCACCATAAAGCTAGATTATTGATTTATTTATTTCTATTCAAAACTTTTATCTTATCCGCGTCATTTTTCCCCCATAATGCTAGATTATTGAGTTATTTATTTCTATTCAAAACTTTTATCTTATCCGCGTCATTTTTCCCCCATAATGCTAGATTATTGTGTTATTTATTTCTAATCAAAACTTTTATCTTATCCGCGTCATTTTTCCACCATAAAGCTAGATTATTGATTTATCTCTTACTATTCAAAACTTTTATCTTCTCCGCGTCATTTTTCCACCATAAAGCTAGATTATTGATTTATTTCTTACTATTCAAAACTTTTATCTTCTCCGCGTCATTTTTCCACCATAAAGCTAGATTATTGATTTATTTCTTACTATTCAAAACTTTTATTTTATCCGCGTCATTTTTCCACCATAAAGCTAGATTATTGATTTATCTCCTACTATTCAAAACTTTTATCTTATCCGCGTCCACCATAAAGCTAGATTATTGATTTATCTCTTACTATTCAAAACTTTTATCTTATCCGCGTCATTTTTCCACCATAAAGCTAGATTATTGATTTATCTCTTACTATTCAAAACTTTTATCTTCTCCGCGTCATTTTTCCACCACAAAGCTAGATTATTGATTTATCTCTTACTATTCAAAACTTTTATCTTATCCGCGTCATTTTTCCACCATAAAGCTAGATTATTGATTTATCTCTTTCTATTCAAAACTTTTATCTTATCCGCGTCATTTTTCCACCACAAAGCTAGATTATTGATTTATCTCTTACTATTCAAAACTTTTATCTTATCCGCGTCATTTTTCCACCATAAAGCTAGATTATTGATTTATCTCTTACTATTCAAAACTTTTATCTTATCCGCGTCATTTTTCCACCATAAAGCTAGATTATTGATTTATCTCTTACTATTCAAAACTTTTATCTTCCCCGCGTCATTTTTCCACCATAAAGCTAGATTATTGATTTATCTCTTACTATTCAAAACTTTTATCTTCTCCGCGTCATTTTTCCACCATAAAGCTAGATTATTGATTTATCTCTTACTATTCAAAACTTTTATCTTATCCGCGTCATTTTTCCACCATAAAGCTAGATTATTAATTTATTTCTTACTATTCAAAACTTTTATCTTATCCGCGTCAGTTTTCCACCATAAAGCTAGATTATTGATTTATTTCTTACTATTCAAAACTTTTATCTTATCCGCGTCATTTTTCCACCACAAAGCTAGATTATTGATTTATCTCTTACTATTCAAAACTTTTATCTTATCCGCGTCATTTTTCCACCACAAAGCTAGATTATTGATTTATCTCTTACTATTCAAAACTTTTATCTTATCCGCGTCATTTTTCCACCATAAAGCTAGATTATTGATTTATCTCTTACTATTCAAAACTTTTATCTTCCCCGCGTCATTTTTCCACCATAAAGCTAGATTATTGATTTATCTCTTACTATTCAAAACTTTTATCTTCTCCGCGTCATTTTTCCACCATAAAGCTAGATTATTGATTTATCTCTTACTATTCAAAACTTTTATCTTATCCGCGTCATTTTTCCACCATAAAGCTAGATTATTAATTTATTTCTTACTATTCAAAACTTTTATCTTCCCCGCGTCATTTTTCCACCATAAAGCTAGATTATTGATTTATCTCTTACTATTCAAAACTTTTATCTTCTCCGCGTCATTTTTCCACCATAAAGCTAGATTATTGATTTATCTCTTACTATTCAAAACTTTTATCTTATCCGCGTCATTTTTCCACCATAAAGCTAGATTATTAATTTATCTCTTACTATTCAAAACTTTTATCTTATCCGCGTCCACCATAAAGCTAGATTATTTATTTATCTCTTACTATTCAAAACTTTTATCTTATCCGCGTCATTTTTCCACCATAAAGCTAGATTATTGATTTATCTCTTACTATTCAAAACTTTTATCTTCTCCGCGTCATTTTTCCACCACAAAGCTAGATTATTGATTTATCTCTTACTATTCAAAACTTTTATCTTATCCGCGTCATTTTTCCACCATAAAGCTAGATTATTGATTTATCTCTTACTATTCAAAACTTTTATCTTCTCCGCGTCATTTTTCCACCATAAAGCTAGATTATTGATTTATCTCTTACTATTCAAAACTTTTATCTTATCCGCGTCATTTTTCCACCATAAAGCTAGATTATTGATTTATCCCTTACTATTCAATACTTTTATCTTCTCCGCGTCATTTTTCCACCATGAAGCTAGATTATTGATTTATTTCTTACTATTCAAAACTTTTATCTTCTCCGCGTCATTTTTCCACCATAAAGCTAGATTATTGATTTATCTCTTACTATTCAAAACTTTTATCTTCTGCGCGTCATTTTTCCACCATGAAGCTAGATTATTGATTTATCTCTTACTATTCAAAACTTTTATCTTCTGCGCGTCATTTTTCCACCATAAAGCTAGATTATTGATTTATCTCTTACTATTCAAAACTTTTATCTTCTGCGCGTCATTTTTCAACCATAAAGCTAGATTATTGATTTATTTATTTCTATTCAAAACTTTTATCTTATCCGCGTCATTTTTCCCCCATAATGCTAGATTATTGAGTTATTTATTTCTATTCAAAACTTTTATCTTATCCGCGTCATTTTTCCCCCATAATGCTAGATTATTGTGTTATTTATTTCTATTCAAAACTTTTATCTTATCCGCGTCATTTTTCCACCATAAAGCTAGATTATTGATTTATCTCTTACTATTCAAAACTTTTATCTTCTCCGCGTCATTTTTCCACCATAAAGCTAGATTATTGATTTATTTCTTACTATTCAAAACTTTTATCTTCTCCGCGTCATTTTTCCACCATAAAGCTAGATTATTGATTTATTTCTTACTATTCAAAACTTTTATTTTATCCGCGTCATTTTTCCACCATAAAGCTAGATTATTGATTTATCTCCTACTATTCAAAACTTTTATCTTATCCGCGTCCACCATAAAGCTAGATTATTGATTTATCTCTTACTATTCAAAACTTTTATCTTATCCGCGTCATTTTTCCACCATAAAGCTAGATTATTGATTTATCTCTTACTATTCAAAACTTTTATCTTCTCCGCGTCATTTTTCCACCACAAAGCTAGATTATTGATTTATCTCTTACTATTCAAAACTTTTATCTTATCCGCGTCATTTTTCCACCATAAAGCTAGATTATTGATTTATCTCTTTCTATTCAAAACTTTTATCTTATCCGCGTCATTTTTCCACCACAAAGCTAGATTATTGATTTATCTCTTACTATTCAAAACTTTTATCTTATCCGCGTCATTTTTCCACCATAAAGCTAGATTATTGATTTATCTCTTACTATTCAAAACTTTTATCTTCTCCGCGTCATTTTTCCACCACAAAGCTAGATTATTGATTTATCTCTTACTATTCAAAACTTTTATCTTATCCGCGTCATTTTTCCACCATAAAGCTAGATTATTGATTTATCTCTTACTATTCAAAACTTTTATCTTCTCCGCGTCATTTTTCCACCACAAAGCTAGATTATTGATTTATCTCTTACTATTCAAAACTTTTATCTTCTCCGCGTCATTTTTCCACCACAAAGCTAGATTATTGATTTATCTCTTACTATTCAAAACTTTTATCTTATCCGCGTCATTTTTCCACCACAAAGCTAGATTATTGATTTATCTCTTACTATTCAAAACTTTTATCTTATCCGCGTCATTTTTCCACCATAAAGCTAGATTATTGATTTATCTCTTACTATTCAAAACTTTTATCTTCCCCGCGTCATTTTTCCACCATAAAGCTAGATTATTGATTTATCTCTTACTATTCAAAACTTTTATCTTCTCCGCGTCATTTTTCCACCATAAAGCTAGATTATTGATTTATATCTTACTATTCAAAACTTTTATCTTCTCCGCGTCATTTTTCCACCATAAAGCTAGATTATTGATTTATCTCTTACTACTCAAAACTTTTATCTTCTCCGCGTCATTTTTCCACCATAAAGCTAGATTATTGATTTATCTCTTACTATTCAAAACTTTTATCTTCTCCGCGTCATTTTTCCACCATAAAGCTAGATTATTGATTTATCTCTTACTATTCAAAACTTTTATCTTCTCCGCGTCATTTTTCCACCATAAAGCTAGATTATTGATTTATCTCTTACTATTCAAAACTTTTATCCTCTCCGCGTCATTTTTCCACCATGAAGCTAGATTATTGATTTATCGTTACTATCGTTACTTCTACTTAATTTTGTGATTAGCTGATCCAATGGCACGTCACCACACTACGTCATACCCCGTCTCACCACTTCGGCCAATCACACAACCACATATATTTCTATAAATTCATAATCCCTTCATAATTCCTCCGAACATAACCCAAAAATACTGTTACACATCAAATGTTAATTCTGCCATGCTTTGGTCTTTTTTATGTTTTTGTTTTTGTAATTTACTTCTCCAAAGTTAAATCATATCGGACGGTGAATGAATTGGGTGAAATGATGCTCAAATGAGTCCAGGGTCCATGGAGCTTAGAGTTACCCGACATTAGTCTTGAAGAATGAGCGAAAACCCCGGAAAAACCTTATCCAGGTAACTCACCCTGTCCGAGATTTGAACTCGGGACCTCTTGAACGTGAGGCAGACATGCTAACATCTACGCTACTGAGGCGGGCCTTCCATGCTTTGTTTAGTATGTTTTAAATTAATAGTGCTGTTTTCAAGATGAGAACACGCAATATTGCAAGACTTGAAGCTTTCACGGTAAGCATCACTAATCAAGGCTTCGCGGGTGATCAGCCGTGTCAAATTAATAAACGTCGAGCTGTCGTCCATTGTCAACTCCATGGCCTTCTTCAGGATCATTTTACTGGGTGCCACCCACACGTTGGTGACGGAAACATCAGACGTGTTTGTGCGCGATGTGTTCCAAGACTGTTGATTCCCGAACAAAAGAACATTCACATGCAGTTAAAGTTGATGTTAGAGGAAGATCCGGAGTTTCTTTCAAACGTAATCACTGCTGATGAAACTTGGCTACATCATTTTGATCCTGAGAGCAAACAGCAAAGCTCAGTGTGGAAATCTCCTTCATCACCAACCCACAAAAAAGCAAAAGTGGTTGCTTCTGCTGGGAAAGTTATGGTCATCTCATTCTTTGGCATTCATGGAATCGTTTATCAACATGTTCTACCTGCACACACATCAGTAGCTGGACAATTCTACAGGGATGTCCTGAAAATCTTGCAAGTCCATATCAGGCTCAAAAGACCACATTTCCATGAAGTAGGCTGGATGCTTTACCACGATAATGCGCGGTCGTATACTGCCAATGTTGCTGAATATCTTGTAAAAATCAACGTGAAATGCATCTCTCACCCTCCCTATAGTCCGGATTTAACCCCATGTCACTTTTTCCTGTTCCCTAAGTTGAAGAAACGCCTTCATGGGATGCATTATCCATCATCAGAAGCAGTGGTGAAGCCTGCAGAGGCGATTTTGAAGGATTTCTCAAAAAAATGTTTCCAGCATGTCTTTGAAGACTGGCAGAAGCGCTGGGACAAGTGCATCGCATTCAGGGGAGACTATTTTGAGAAGGACCATCAAAATTATGAGAATGAGTTGAGGTACGTTGTCAAAAAAATTTGTGATCATTCTTTATTGAACAGCCCGCGTATATACAGGTCTAATCAGAATAATATTTACGAAAATCGATCAAGAATCGGTCGTCCTGCAGTTCTGTCCGAGATGGAGAAACAGTTACTTAGAGAAGTCCAGAAAAATCCTAAACTAAGTGCTCCAAAACTTTCTATTGCAGTTCAAACACGCACACGAAAGGCGGTTTCAGCACAAACTATAAGAAACGTGCTTTATGAAGCCGAGTATAGAGACCGAACAGCCCGTACAAAACCATACATCAGTAAAATCAACAAAAAGAAGCGAGGTGCTTTTGCAAAAGAACAAAAGAAAGTTTGATTTCTGGAAGAAGGTTGTATTTACTGAGCAGAGTCAATTTGAGCTCTTTAAGCCAAAAGGGCGAGTAATAGTGTGGAGAAAGAGAACTGTGAGCTTGAGGAGAAAAATATAACAGCTTCAGTTAAACATGGAGGCGGTTCAGTACTTGTCTGGGGCTACACGAGTGCAAATGGTGTGGGGGATTTGTGTTTTATTGATGGAATTATGTACCATAAGTTTATATAAACATCCTCAGAACACACCTGTTCAGAAGTGTAAATAATATGGGTGTTTCTGAGGATTATATTTTCACACAAGATAATGATCCAAAACACACAGCTCTAGATGTAAGGTTATGGTTGTTGTATAATACTCCACGATGGATGTCGACATCAACGCAATCCCCAGACATTAACCTAATAGAGAATTTGTGGAGTATACTGGACAAAAATATTAGAAATCATCAGATATCTAATATAAAGGATCTATAGAACGATCTACTAGAGATATGGTTTAAAATTACAACACAATCTTTGGTGTAATCCATGCTAAGGAGAATACAAGAGTTGTACAGAAGGTTTAAGTACTAGTAAAACATATTTAAGTTTGATTTATGAGTCACTATGTTTACACTCAAACTTCACTTACTTGTTGATGTATAATTGAAACGTTTTCAAGATCATTCGATCTCACCCTCAGCTGTTTGGTGACTAAATGAACCTTCCTCTTCTTCCACTACTACGGAGCTCCGATCACTCTGCCATCTGGTGTTAGGGGCACTAAGTTCTAATACTTCATTTAATTCCGGGATTTCAAAATTTATAACTTTATCACGGTTTTTGTTTATGAATAGTTTTCCCAAATATCCAATTCTATGGGTGTACTTAAAGATTTTAACAGCTTAATGTTGTGGCCAATGTTGTGGTTTTCTGTCCAAAAATGGTGTGAAACTGCAGATTTTTCTGTTTGTTTCAACTTAATGTTTCTCTGGTGTCCTTTTTGCCTGGTTAACAAGTTTCTCTTAGTATTTCCTAGTAGCTTTTTTCACAGGTTTCACAATTAATCTGATAAATTCCTGATTTCAAATTGTTGGGGATTGCATTTTTCAGTGGTTTATTTAGCAGGTTCCTCAGACTGAATTTGTTTTGGGGTGCTAGTTTTAAGTTTAGTTTTTGAAGATTCGTTCAAATTTTCAAAAAGCTTATGGATGGTAGGTGAATTTTCTATATTGCCAATTTATGTTTTTAAGTGGTGTGAGAGTGGTATTTTTTTATCTTATCTTCAGTTTTTCTTTTCTCTTCATCATGTTCCTTATGATGGCTGGGTTGAATCCATTTAATACCGCTATGTCTTTTATGTGTTGTTGTTCTTTCAAAAATTCATCCTTACTCAGTGGGATGTTGTATAGCCGGTGAATTAGACTTCTAAAGGCATAAGTCAAACTTAAATATGAAGAATACTTCACTGTTAATAATGCTTCTGCTTTTAATATTTACTAGTAAAACATATTAAGTTGTAACAGTTCATTAGGATTCAACCCTGAAAGAGAAAAAAAAAATAGTTTATCTATATTCAAGCAATTCTCGGGGAAACAAGTCAGGTGAAAAGCCAATTAAAATCAGAATATTTATAAGAAATTTTATAGACAGTAAATATATATAACACAAAAACTCAAAAAGGATAAAACACTACCGACACTCCCATCACTGAACAAAAGACTGTTACATAACAACTGAGCGTCCAAAAGGGCTAAAACTTTGATGAGCAAATGTCAACAGATGAACAACGAAATTGACTAGCTTTTATTTACCTTCCAGACCACCCTCGTAAAAGATAGCATCCATAAATATTCGTTGGTACATCACAAAATTCCAATACGTTAGGGAAGTGTCGAACAGAAATAAAATATAAATATGTGTTTAATTTAATATTTTGACAATGGACCAAGAAAAAAATTTTAACTACACAACCAATATCAAGGTTGTACAGTTCAAAATCTGCAAAAATTGGTAGGAAACATATTATCTTGTAATTTTGATATAATTTTAATGAATTTGAAGAAATTCACATTCGCAGTCGTTCCCCTATCCAGAGGTACACGTTTAACTGAGCAAAATTTCTGCCAAAACTCCCGCATATTTAGCACATGGCATCCTCCTAATAACCAGCGAAAATCTTGAAATAACTCAAAGCAGAAAGCTCGAACCCACACACTCTTTAATACAGACCACAGAGTCACTTATGAGATAAATAAATATTTTAAAACACCTAATCCTTCTACCATTACTCTCCAATTTCATTTCGTTGTGAAATGATACGTTGTTTTTTCTACGAAATACGTCATAAACTGACTTTTTGTTTCTCTGTTCTTATTTCGGCGTTTCCTTGATGTGTTTGTAATGATGTAAGAACACAAAAAACACCTCAAGGCAAACATTTAACTTTCTCGCTGAGAGAGGAGAAGAGAGAATTGCAAACGTCATTTTCTGGTCTAATATATATAGCAGGGAAAGAGGATTCCTCGCTCCCTTCAATCTCATGATGAATGCCTGATTGTAATCCTAGACGGCAGCAGCTCTCCCATTGACAGAGGACTTCCTTTCACGAGCAAACTTGGATACGAGTACAGGTGGTGATTTGGGTAACGTGAGAAACACACAAAATGAACTTGAGTTGGCGAACGAGAAGATTATTTGAATTTGCTTTCCAGATTCACGCCTCGGATATATACATATAATGATATGGCAGGTTCGTGGCGAACAAAGGGGGTTGTTTACACGCTCTGAGGAAGTTTCCAGAAGTAATCCCGCGTTGTTACCTGCTCACAGTCGTGTAAAGTGACAAACAGGGATATAAGAGTATTATCTCCCAAAACAGCAAGTTTCTACAAACTATATTAGTAACACATTTTCAGCTACATGTAACAGAAACTTGAAAATAATAATGACATATTTACATAAACTTATATAAACATTATATAACTCAAAGTATAAACTTGGAAGAAGCGTAGGGACAGTGAAGCACAAATTAGTACAAAAGTGAATCAAAAAGATATTGACACATTGCTTCACTCACACTGTTTATTCACAGGACATGTTTCAAGAGCTCTTGCTCCTATCATCAGCTGATACTCGATTAGTGTAAGTTGTAGTGGTTTCCTCTTTCTCCGTGTTGTCAATAGATGGCGTGATGTACTTGTCAAAGATGTCCGGTGGTGGAGTTTCAAAATTCATGACTCTATGACGATTTTTGTTGAAGATTTTTTCCTATACGGAAAGGTCTATGGGGTGATTAACATATTTTATTAGAGATGTTTCCAAGTTGATGTCATGTTTAGTATTCAAAAAATGAAAAGCCACTGCTGATTTTTCTGTTTCACCATTTTTAATGTTTCTAAGATGTTCTTTACTTCTGATGTAAATATTTATTTTTGTTTTTACTATATACATTTTAGGGAAAGTTTCACATTTGATCTCATAGATTCCTTGTTTTTCTTTGGTTGTGATTGAATTTTTGGGAGGGCCTTTTAACAAATTTCTGATATTAAACCTATTTTGAGGTGCAAGAGTTATGTTGTGTTTTGAGAAGATTTTTTTTGAATTTGTTATAGGCTGATGGGTGGAAGGTGAATTTTTTAAAAAGTTTTTTCTCTTTTTCTCCTGTAGGTTCTAGGGTGGTGGTTTCTTTTATTTTCTTAGCTTTGTTGAGTCTGTTAACTGTTTTGTCCACTTAATTTGGGTTGAAACCGTTGGATATAGCTACTTTTTTATGTGTAGGTATTCTTCTTGATACTCTTCTCTGTTTAGTGGAAAGTTGATCATCCGAAAGATTAAACTGTTGAAAATGGCATGTTGGTGTTGTTTTGGGTTGAAACTGTTGTTCTTAATGTAATTATCTGTGTGTGTCGGTTTCCTGTAAATACCAAAGGTGAGTTTGTTGTTCATTTTTTTATCTTGATGTCCAAAAAG
>CM060947.1:263797102-263839602 GCA_030765055.1 Mantis religiosa | reverse complement strand
TGATAAAGGCAGATGGACGACCTCTCCACGCGAGGCATTCGGAGGCCATGCGAAAGTAGGAGATCCCGAAATCTTATTCCCATGGGGCGTGTCCGAGAACCAGGGCGCTTATAACGGTGGACTATATTTGGACACAGAACTGGTTTAAAACAAGGATGATTGGGATAACTTGCCATCTTCGAGACGTATGAGCAGAGTAACAGCGAGCGACGAATATGGAGTGGAGGTTCGCCTGAGTCTGCATACAGGCAGTCGACTCGAGTGGTGCGGAAAGCTCCTGTGGCAAGGCGGATGCCAGTATGATGTACGGTGTCTAAAAGGCGAAGTCTAGAGACGGTCGCTGCGCCATAAATAAAACTGCCGTAGTCTTAATATATATTCATGCCATTGTTGCCTTAGTTCTAATATTTTGCCATGGATTGATTCGATTTCTAATTCCTTTCTAATATACTCATTTCTTATTTTGTCCAATATTGTACAACCTTTAACGCTTCTTAAAAATTTCATTTCTGCAGTGTCTATTTTATTTAAATAATTTTGTGTTGGCACCCAGGTATCGCTTCCATATAGCAAAGTTGGAATAGCCATTACCTTATATATTTTCATTTTTGTATCCTTTCTCACTCTGTTTCTAAAAGTTCTTTGGATTTTCCCACATATTGCTCGGCATTTTTTTACCTTTTCTTCTATATCAGCACGGTTTCTAAATCTTATGTTACATCCTAAATATCTAAAACAATGTTTGATCTTACATTATAATTTCCTTTACAAGCCATAATTTTTGTTTCTTCTTCTGATATTTTAAAATTATTATTTTGTACTATATTACTTATAAATACGTACATTGATTTTTGCAGTTGATTTTCATTCCGATGAATCAATATTTAATCATCCGCAAACAGCAGTGTATTAATATAAATATTTTCTTTTATTTTGATTCCATTCATTTAAAATATCGTCCATATATATACTAAAACGAGTAGGTGATAAGCTACACCCTTGTCCTAGTCCAGTATTGGTGTACATTTGTTTATATTTACACAGAAAATGAAGCTGGTTACAATGGAATAATAAATATTATACAAATAAAATATTTAGTGATTATTTTCCACTTATCTTAAGAACCTGATGACAATACTTCTACCTTCTATTTGAAATTAATTTCGTAAACATTTACCCACATCTTCAGTCAAACTTGATCCATTGTGAGAGAGGATCGACGAATTACCTTAAGATCACTTTCTGAAATACTAAACCCTTCATTGGGTGCCACCCACACGTTGGAGACAGAAACATTACACATGAGAAGTGTTTGTGCGCGATGTGTTCCAAGACTGTTGATTCCCAAACAAAAGGAGATTCGCATGCAGTTAAAGTTGATGTTAGAGGAAGATCCGAAGTTTCTTTCAAACGTAATCACTGCTGATGAAACTTGGCTACATCATTTTGATCCTGAGAGCAAACAGCAAAGCTCAGTGTGGAAATCTCCTTCATCATCAACCCCCCAAAAAATCAAAAGTGGTTGCTTCTGCTGGGAAAGCTATCGTCATCTCATTCTTTGATATTCATGGAATGGTTTATCAGCATGTTGTACCTGCAAACACATCAGTAACTGGACGATACTACTGGGAGGTGCTGAAAACATTGCAAGTCCATATCAGGCCCAAAAGACCACATTTCCTTGAAGCAGGCTGGATGCTGCACCACGATAATGCGCGGCCGCATATGGCCAATGTTGTTGCTGGATATGTTGCAAACCTCAACGTGAAGTGGAACCCTCACCCACCCTATAGTGCGGATATAGCCCCATGTGACTTATTTCTATTCCATAAGTTAAAAAAATGCCTTCGTGGGAGGCATTATCCATCATCAGAAGCAGTGGTGAAGGCTGCAGAGGCGATTTTTAAGGATTTCTAAAAATGGATTCCAGCATGTCTTTGAAGACTGACAGAAATGCTGGGACAGGTGCATCGCATTCAGAGGAGACTATTTTGAGAAGGACCATCAAAATTATGAGGATGAGTAAATGAACTTTGTAAAAAAAATTGGTAGTAAAAGTTTGTAAAATTGATCAAAAGGGAGGTCATGGCCACTACATGGGTTGGTGCCACTTTCAACACTGTGGCCTAGTGTCGCATTTCGCGCCAGTTATTTATCCGTCACCATCATTTGAGTGTTACTATAAGCTCCTAAGAGCGACCCTGTAGCATCGGACCTCCCCGCTATGTTGTCATGCCAGCCGTTCTTATATACTACATGAAATGTCCACTTTGTATCCGTGAGAGTTTACATGTTCTATGTTCCCTTCCTATAAATTAACGCCTATGTAGTTTTAAAACTGTTTTACATTAAATAACAACATTATTAATTTTTAAACGTTTGATAGTATTTTCACATTCTAGAGATACTTGTATAAGGAGTTCAAAGCCAAAAATTTTACAAATGCTTAGCAGTAGAATTATACTGGAAACAGCCATCTAATTTCTGTTTTGGACAAACGATTTTCTTTGATAAGAGATGTTTTCCATGGATCCAGCTGTGTAACATAAATATTTGCCTGTCGTTTCTTTTCAATTAGATTCATAAATAATTAATATTTCTACTCTTAAAAAATAAAAGATGATTATAAATTTAAAAAACTTACCTACCATCCTTGGGTTAATAAATATTTTCAATTTTTTTTAAAGAAGTTGGTACAACTTTGGTTCCTCAAAATAAATATAGTATTAAATATTTATTACAATTTTCTTTTATTTTGATTCCTGGGTCTACTAAAATCTTCCGTTTATTTAGAACATCGTCCATATATATACTAAAAAGAGTAGGTGATAAGCTACGCTCTTGTGTTAGACTTCAAATTTATTATTCTTTTATCACTCTTAGTTCAAATAAACCATTTTACATTACTATACAAATAGGGGGCGTATAAAACGAATAAGACTGTTTTTTACTCTTTATAATTCGAGGGCTGTTCAATAAAGAATGATCACAATTTTTTGAAAACGTAAGTTTACTCATCCTCATAATTTTGATGGCCCTTCACAAAATAGTCTCCCTTGAATGCGATGCACTTGCCCCAGCGTTTCTGAGAGTCCAAAGACATGCCGGAAACGATTTTTTGAGAGATCCTTCAAAATAGCCTCCGCAGCCTTTACCACTGCTTCTGATGATGGCTAATGACTCCCACGAAGACGTTTCTTCAAGTTAGGGAATAGAAAAGGTCACTTGGGGATAAATCCGCACTATAGGGAGGGTGAGGGTTCCCCTTCACGTTGGATTTTGAGAGATATTCAGCAACAACATTGGGAATATGCGGCCGCGCATTATCGTGGCGCAGCATCTAGCCTGCTTCACGGAAATGTGGTATTTTGCGCCTGATATGACTCGCAATGTTTTGTATGTATGTATTTATTCACTTGAATTGGGTACTACCCGGTGGCAGAGTTAAGAATACAGATCAAATTACAAATACTAGATTTACAACAATAACACAATAAACAATACAAACAGGATATTATTTTACCTTAGTCACTTAAAACATATCTATTTAATTCTCTGTTTACATATTATATACCATTATAATTTAAAAGTTAAACTATAAACTATCTAGATTTTTTCTAAATTTCTTCATCGACAGGGGACAGACCTGAAAGACTGCTACAGGCAATTCATTCCGTTCTTCAATGGTTCTATTAACAAAAGAAAATTTTCCTATGTCGGTTCTGTATCTTCTACCCTTAATTTTATACCTATGATCGTTTCGTCCATAATAATCCGGATTATCTAACCTTACACTAACGTCCACCCATGCCTTTACACCAGCATTAGCTTTGAATAATGCTACCAACCTATGTTTTTTACGCCTAATTCTTAATTCCTCCCATTTAGTCTCATCTCCGTATATAGGCCCAAAATACTTGCCTCTTTTTATGAATTTTATTGCCCTCTTCTGTATTTTTTCTAATGGATCGATTTGGTTAGCTCTATACGGGTCCCAGCATACTACTCCATATTCCATAATCGGCCGCACTAAGGCCTTGTAGGCATTTTCCCTGGACCTAGCGCTCCCCTTTTTCAATATTCTCAGGACATCCCTGTAGTATTGTCCAGTTACTGATGTGTGTGCAGGTACATTATACTGATAAACCATTCCATGAATATCAAAGAATGAGATGCTCATAACTTTCCCAGCAGAAGCAACCACTTTTGCTTTTTTGGGGGTTGGTGATGAAGGAGATTTCCACACTCAGCTTTGCTGTTTGTTCTCAGGATCAAAATGTTGTAGCCAAGTTTCATCAGCAGTGATTACGTTTGAAAGAAACTCCGGATCTTCCTCTAACATCAACTTTAACTACATGCACACCTGCATGCGAATGTCCTTTTGTTCGGGAATCAACAGTCTTGGAACTCATCGCGCACAAACACGTCTCATGTGTAATGTTTCTCTCACCAACGTGTGGGTGGTACCCAATGAAATGTTCATTATTTCAGCAAGAGATGTAAGTTAATTCGTTGATCCTTTCACACAATGGCAACAGTGGTGTTGAAGTTTTCTTCCGTAATAGCAGTTACTGGTGCACCGGGTCCACCTTAATTTGAAAGTGATTGTTTCCCCTCTTTAAACATTTTAAACCACCTTCGAGCTGTGCTGTAGGGAAGAACAGACTCTTCATAGGCCTCCTGTAACATTGTATATGCCTCAACTGAAGATTTGTTGACACGAACGCAGAATTTCGAAGCCGCATATTGTTCCTCGCGTGTTACCTCCATTGCAGTTGTAGGCGATACTGAACATGTCTGAACTTGCCTGGTTCTCACAGGCGGGAACCAGGAGTAACAACAATGAAACAACTACGCCATGTTTGTTTCACGTTAAGCTAACAGAATATAATAAAATTGAATTTTAATGCGAAAAATGACCGTAAAAAATATGATCTTTTTTATTGAACAACCCTCACATTTATTACATTAAGCTTACAGTTTAAATGATATGTCAAATGAAAAATCAACTCAAACAGTTTTGTCTGTTGGCACCAGTGTGCATGTGCGTTCAATGTTTCTGCCGCAGTCCGCTAGAGAGCGGTAGTAGCAATGATGGCGACTAGTAAACAGAACGCGTTTTGTGTTTTGCAGTTTGCAAACACCGAATATGTAGCTACTGTGCAACGTGCGTACTGCATTAAGTTCGGTTGTGATCCATTGTGATTCGTAGATGGTATTAGTTTGAAGTTGTCGGCTGCCTTTGTAAAAGGAAGAGCACGGGACGACCAAGAGTCAGTGAAGAGACTATTGAGCGAGTAAGAGATCGGACGAGAACCGGTGTATTCAGCATGGTATGGCCGATGCCAGTCCGCGTGAAGGTATACCTCTTTCCCGTTGATGCTATATGCCTGCTAGGTCTGGGGCATGGCCGCAGATTCCTGGCTGGCATATGTTTAACGCGCCCAGAATAGAGGACTTAGGTCCATCTCCTCAGTAGGCCGATACTTCCCAGTAAAGTTCCTCCATGAAGCCTCGGGTCTTCCATACGTGGAGGATGAAATTAGACGCCGGGCTACAAAATTATACGCACAGTTACCTTTGCACAGAAGTGCCCTGGTTCGGTCTCTTGGTGATTATGATCCCACCAGACGTCGTCGCCGACTATTCCAGATCCCCCGCATGGCCTGCGGGCATCCGAGGTAACTACGGAGCAATTCCAGCAGCAGCAAAAGCTGAGCTCCCATAATCTACCAAGAGTTGTTGGTCTCAACATTTAACATAAATCAGTTCAAAATCAAAATAAATCCTTCAACGCCAGGGTGCTAAAGGAAAGCATGCTATCCTTCTAGAAGAGTTCTACACTACGTCGTAATCCACCAGGCCTCGCCGTGGCTCAGTGGTTAGACCGCTTGGCTGTCACCAAGGCGGCCCGGGTTCGATCCCAGGCGACCGCAAAGTGAGATTTGTGGTGGACAACACGGCGTTGGGGCGGGTTTTCTCCGGGATCTCCGGTTTCCCCCGCCATCTCATTCCACCGGTGCTCCATCTTCATCTCATGTATCATCAGTGTCATCGCCTGCGGTGCCTTATGTAGTAAAAGCGGGCGTTAAACACTACACATTTATGTACTGTAAAGTATTTCAGTTTTCTGTATTTGGTATTACGTACTTCATATATTTTGAAGTAAAAGAAACAATAATTCAAGTTGAAAATTCATATCAAACTAAATTCGTAAAGTAGAAGAGGCACTTGAAGTCGTTACAAATGGATTGTGTAAGATACTCTGCCAGGATGTCTTTTTTAAATAAAATGAAGAACAAAAGAATAGCAAAATTATGAATTTTAAATACCATATTATAACCTAAATTGTAAGGTCTGTTAAAACGGTGGAACGAGGAAACATTCCAAGATAAAAATGTTAATTTACTACAGTAGAAGAAAGAAAAAGAATTTGTCCCAGAATTTAATGAAAGAGTGAGATATAGTTGATAATGGAAGTGGGAGGAGGAAGAATGGAGAGACAAACAACATTTGGAAGATAGTGTAAACTATCCTGTATTTCTATCTACTCCTGTACTGGTTACCTTATTCGTTAGTTTCCTGAGAATTGAACTATGAAATACCATGAGCTACAGTAGGGATAATGTGATGGCTATAAAAGTTTAATATACCTACAGGCCCTACCAAAATTTTAAGGACACCTACATATTTCACCGAAATACATTCTGTCCTTAAATTATTTTGTCCAGCGGCCTTATGTTTCGCCAAAACTATTATCTTATTAAAGAGTAAATTTAAAAAAAAAACAAATATGTAAATGTTATGATTTTTTCAAGTTTAGAAAAATGGAAAATAATTATCATTTGTAAACCTTTGTGGAGGTGTGACCATGCAAATATAAGGGATGTCTATTTTATTTTTCTCTAACGGGAAAGTAACATATGTGATGAATATTTATAAGTATGGCACTGTTGTCATTCACTGTTTATCAATAATTGTCTTAATATTTATATGTTTAGAAGAAATTGCAAAAGAGTGTTTAAATTAGTGCTATTTGGCAACGGATTCAATCCTATGATGGATGAGCCAGCCTAGCCAGAACTGTACAATCCGTGCAATGCTACTGGGTTGGCTTGTTATACATGCCACAACTTCTAATTGTTTAGTAGCTGTATGTAGTAAAAGCGGGCGTTGAGGGTATATATGACTGAAATTTCATGAAAATCGTGAAAATAACGAATTTTTTTATTTTAATTCTATAAAATAATTTAGACATTCCCGAATGTGAAAAATGCATAATTTGCCTCCGGACGCCATTTTTAAAGCTTATTTAAATGTCGGTGGCCTTTAAACTCTGTCAGAGTCACGCCCTCTTTTGCCTACATCCACATTCTTTGTCTGTTTTCCGTTCTTAAATTTTCAATTCAAGAAAAGAAAAATAAGGCTTTCAGACAAAATAGTTCCTAAGATGTTGCCAATATATCAGAGGCTGGCTTCTACAACATTACTAGAGAGGTGTAAAACAGGAAAACCACAGAATGCCAATGAATCTTTGCATCATGTCATATGGAATAACTGCCCAAAGGAAGTTTTCATATCAAAACAAAAATTGGATCTTGCTGTTATTAAAAGCATCAGTGAGTTTAACATGGGTAGTCTTAAGTCATTGGAGCTGCAGCAAAATATCAGAGGTGAAAGTGTAGTATACTCAGCAAGGAAAACTACAGTGCAGCGAGATCAGACTCGTATCCTGCAAAGCAAGAATCGAAGTTGTTCAGAAGAAAAGCAACATCTAAAGAAGAAAAAGGTGGAAAAAGCAGCAACAGAGGAGAGGAAAAAGAAATCTGAGGGTCCAACCTATCAGCCTGGTGGAATTTAATGTGAGTTATGCAATCAAATCTTTAATCGCTGTTTTCTCAATGTTCATATTTTCAGCATTTTTCTTCCTGTAAAAAGCTCCTTGCGATGCAGTTTTTGTACTACAATCATGAAATTTCCTAAACAGGTTCAGAATATCATGAGGAATGGAAATTGCCCTAGGTTTTATAGTGAAATGTATATAAGCATATATTTTTAATTTTCAAACACAAAACTTACAGTTTTTTAGACAAAAAAGAATATTTGTAAATTAAAAAAATTTTGTGACCTAAATTAAACGAGACACAGAAAAACCCAGAGCAATTTCAAAAAGTATGTGTATTATCAACATAGGGTTAAAATATTAGACCAAAATTCAAAATATTTTGTGGCAAGGGACTTTTTTAGTGACGTAAAAAAAACATACAAAATTTATCATAATTTCTAAACTACTGGAGAAAAATGGTTTAAATTTAGGTTGCAACATGTTTACAATATACTACACCTATGGTGTAAATTTGAAAAAGCTAGCATTATTAGTTCAGAATTTGAAAATTTCAGTCATACGTACCCTTAAACACTACACATTTACACATTTCACATTTCGTAATCAACCCACCATCCTGAACCAAAAACAGCCATCCTAAAAAACCGAAAAGAAAATCCTATCTGTGGTTAAACCCTATCGTGGGTGGGCACACAGCAACAATCTTCGTGCTAACACAGCCTGCCAGTACCTGCGATGCGAGTGAGAGAATCGTTCACTGGTAGCTCAAAAAAAAATGATTCCGGGAGGCTAGTATTGAATTACAAGTTCCTGTGTCGACTGTTTGGAAATATGTAAGAAAACGCTTACGGCTACGTCCTTACCGTTTACAGTTATTACAGGGTCTAAAGCCGACAGACCACGGATTAATCCCAAGCAACATGTTGTTTTATGACGATGTCGATTTCATGTTTCATGACGAACCATCACTGTACTCACACTGCTACATACCTGAAAAATTGATGGTATAATGCCTGCTATATACAGGATGTTACAAAAAGGTACGGCCAAACTTTCAGGAAACATTCCTCACACACAAAGAAAGAAAATATGTAATGTGGACATGTGACCGGAAACGCTAAATTTCCATGTTAGAGCTCATTTTAGTATTTCTCTTAAAATGTAAATTGAAATCATTCGTGCAGACAAATGTCAAAATACCCATTGTGGTTCATGCACGATGGAGCTCCTGCACATTTCAGTCGAAGTGTTCGTACGCTTCTCAACAACAGGTTCGGTGACCAATAGATTGGTAGAGGCGGACCAATTCCATGGCCTCCATGCTCTCCTGACCTCAACCCTCTTGACTTTCATTTATGGGGGCATTTGAAAGCTCTTGTCTACACAACCCAGGTACCAAATGTAGAGACTCTTCGTGCTCGTATTGTGGACGGCTGTGATACAATACGCCATTCTCCAGGGTTGCATCAGCGCATCAGGGATTCCATGCGACGGAGGATGGATGCATGTAACCTCGCTAACGGAGGACATTTTGAACATTTCCTGTAATAAGGTGTTTGAAGTCACGCTGGTATGTTCTGTTGTCGTGTGTTTCCATTCCATGATTAATGTCATTTGAAGAGAAGTAATAAAATGAGCTCTAACATGGAAATTAAGCGTTTCCGGACACATGTCCGCATAACATATTTTCTTTCTTTCTGTGTGAGGAATGTTTCCTGAAAGTTTGGCCGTACCTTTTTGTAACACCCTGTATAAACCATGTATACCTAAAACCTGCTACAGAGTATAACTGCAAAGTCCAAAAGTGAAGCCTGGAAAGTGCTGCATGGGACCATTTGCAAGCAGCTGCTGTACCAGTGAGGGACGGCGCTACCTAAATAAGCCATGTGTAGAGCACTGCCCGTCAGGTTTTAACAATCATTCCCAAGTAATTTTTTTGTACTTTACGTCCTCCAACGTTAAGTCATAATGGACGAAAATGGAATTTGTATTTGTATTTGTTCATCCTTTTGATCATAGTACATGATATAGGACAGTCAAGTACTTATAACTAAAAAATATACAATAAACATATACACAACACAAGTTTAGAAATGAAAATTCAGAAACTGTATGTACAATATAATAACAATTTGTCTGTAGTTGGCATATTTAAAAAATTCACCTATACTACACTCCTGGAAATGGAAATAAGAACACATAGACGCCGGTGTGTCAGACCCACCATACTTTCTCCGGACACTGCGAGAGGGCTGTACAAGCAATGATCACACGCACGGCACAGCGGACACACCAGGAACCGCAGTGTTGGCCGTCGAATGGCGCTAGATGCGCAGCGTATGGGCACCACCGCCGTCAGTTTCAGCCAGTTTTCCGTGGCATAGGGAGCTCCATCACAGTCTTTAACACTGGTTGCATGCCACGACAGCGTGGACATGAACCGTTATGTCAGTTGACGGACTTTGAGCGAGGGCGTATAGTGGGCATGCGGGAGGCCGGGTGGACGTATCACCGAATTGCACAACACGTGGGGCGTGAGATCTCCACAGTACATTGATGTTGTCGCCAGTGGTTGGCGGAAGGTGCACATGCCCGTCGATCTAGGACCGGACCGCAGTGACGCACGGATGCACGCCAAGACCGTCGGATCCTACGCAGTGCCGTAGGGGACCGCATCGCCACTTCCCAGCAAATTAGGGACACTGTTGCTCCTGAGGTATCGGCGAGGACCATTCGCAACCGTCTCCATGAAGCTGGGCTACGGTGCCGCGCACCGTTAGGCCGTCTTCCGCTCACGCCCCAACATCGTGCAGCCCGCCTCCAGTGGTGTAGCGACAGGCGTGAATGGAGGGACGAATGGAGACGTGTCGTCTTCAGCGATGGGAATCGCTTCTGCCTTGGTGCTAATGATGGTCGTATGCGTGTTTGGCGCCGTGCAGGTGAGAGCCACACTCAGGACTGCATACGAACGAGGCACACAGGGACAACACCCGGCATCATGGTGTGGGGAGCGATCTCCTACACTGGCCGTACACCTCTGGTGATCGTCGAGGGGACACTGAATAGTGCACGGTACATCCAAACCGTCATCGAACCCATCGTTCTACCATTTCTAGACCGGCAAAGGAACTTGCTGTTCCAACAGGACAATGCACGTCCGCATGTATCTCGTGCCACCAAACGTGCTCTAGAAGGCGTAAGTCAACTACCCTGGCCAGCAAGATCTCCGGATCTGTCCCCCATTGAGCATCTTTGGGACTGGATGAAACGTCATCTCACGCGGTCTTCACGTCCAGCACGAACGCTGGTCCAACTGAGGCGCCAGCTGGAAATGGCATGGAATGCCGTTCCACAGGACTACATCCAGCACCTCTACGATCGTCTCCATGGGAGAATAGCAGCCTGCATTGCTGCGAAAGGTGGATATACACGGTACTAGTGCCGACATTGTGCATGCTCTGTTGCCTGTGTCTATGTGCCTATGGTTCTGTCAGTGTTATCATGTGATGTATCTGACCCCAGGAATGTGTCAATAAAGTTTCCCCTTCCTGGGACAATGAATTCACGGTGTTCTTATTTCAATTTCCAGGAGTATATAAAACAATGTTCTAACGGGAACTTTTTCACACAGCATTTAAATTTAGGAAGTGCAGATATGCTCTTTAGGTGTTCAGGTAGGCCGTTATAAAAGCAAAGTCCAGTATACAAACAAACTGGTGTTATGGGGGATTATACTTATTTGCTCTTTTCTTCGAGTATCATGATTATGTGTTTGTGTATTAGTGAAGTATAAATGGATATTTAATTTAACAAAGGTTACTATTTCTTGGATATACAAGCAAGGTAGAAGCAAGATTTTTAGTTCTTGAAGAAGTGTTCTGCAACTAGTTCTTTTGTTTACCTTTAGTATGGTACGTTTAGCTCTCTTTTGTTATCTAAATATGGTAATCGCTTTTTCACAGTTCCCCATAGTATTATACCATAAGAAATGATACAGTGAAAGTATGCTTAGTACAGGGATAAAAGTGCTTCTCTATTCATTACCTTAGTATAAACAGGGGAAAACACAATTTGCTAAGTTTTTTAGAAATTTCGTTAATGTGAATATTATCTAAATGTAGACCAAGGAGATTTGTGATTTCAGAGTAATCAATATATTTATCATTTATTATTATATTAGGCCCACTACTTTGGATACCATGTATATTTTGAAAAGAAATAGCCACTGTATGTTTGCTTCAAACCACTTGATTAGTTGATGTGTTACCAGTTTTATTTTATCATCTAGAGAATAGAAATTTGGCCCGGTTAGAAAAATACTGGTATCATCAGCAAAAGAAGTTAAATTACAATTCTTGATCCAAGTCCAAGTCCAAGTCGTATACTGACAGGCTGTTAACCGCCAGAAGGTTTATGCTGCGTACCCACCCAGGTTTTGGGTCTGACCGCAGGTTGATATTTCTGATGTTTACAGGATGATGTGATATTTTTTGTTGAGGAAATTTGTTTGAGGTAGCTTTTTGCTCCTCTTTAATTTTGTACAGGATGCCAAACCGCTTTTTTGTTTACACCCTGGTGTTTTATTATTCTAAAGTGGGGTAAATTTTGTAGCCAAACAGCTCTTTAGGAGTTTTGTAATTTAGCTTGTGCTGCTGTGAGGATTAACTCCTTTGTTACCTCGGGTGGTCGCAAGCCATACGAGGTACCCGGTAAAGCCTGAATCGGCGTCTCACAGCGTCGTAGTCTCCTAGAGACCGAACCAGGGCGCTGCTATGAGCTGGAATTTTATCGTAAAATTTTGTTGCCCGGCGTCTAATTTCGTCCTCCACGTATGGGAGAAGGGAAGCTTCATGAAGCAACCTCACGGGAAAAGAACGGCCCACAGAATAGATGGATCGGAGTCCTCTATTCTGTGCACGCTGAAGGTATGCTATCCAGCTATCGGCAGCCGTGCCCCAGATATCACAGGCGTACAACATGAGTGGGATTATCAGCGCTCGAAAGAGGTGTAGCTTTAAGCGGACTGGCATCGAGCGCGAACCCAGCATTGGGTACAGAGAGGCAATAGCCCCCTGCACCCGTGCCGATAGTTCCCTGATGTGTCCGCGGAAAGTTAGGCCTCTATCAAGTTGAAAGCCCAGGTACTTGACGGAATTAGTCCACTCTATCCTTCGGCCCCTGAAGTGGAAGTTGTGGCAGTCAGCCGGGGTGTGGCGCTTCGTTAAAGGAATGGCGTGGCTTTTGTCCGGATTTACGGACATCCGCCAACGCCTGCACCATTCTTGTGTGAGCCGGAGGTGTCTCTGAATTGGGTTGAAGGCTCTGAGTATATGTCTGCTTTTGCAGAACAACACGTCGTCAGCGTATTGTGCCATTTCGACCTGTGGTTGAGTTGGAAAATCTGCCATGAAAACACTAAATAGTGTGGGGGATAGTACAGAGCCTTCGGGGACTCCGCCTCTCACGGGTCTCAGTGTAGATGTTTTCCCCGCTACTGTGACTTTAAATGATCTGTGCCTGAGAAAGCTGTGTATGATGTTGATTAGCTGTGTAGGTAGCCCCAGTTGGATAAGTTTGAAGATCAGACCGGCATGCCATGTCGTGGAGAAGGCCTTTTCGACATCCAAAGATACCACTACCGTGAAGGCGCGTTCCTGGAAACCCAGGGCCGCTGTCTCCACCACACGTAGCAGCTGTTGGGTAGTCGAGTGCCCAGGACGAAATCCGAACTGATGGTCAGGAATAGCTTGAACATCTCCCAAGATGGGAGTCATTCGGGTTAGGATTAACCTCTCGAATACCTTCGAGAGGGTAGAAAGGATGCTGATGTATCTGTAGCTGGAAGGATGTACAGGATCCTTCCCAGGCTTCAATATACATATCACCCGGGCCTCTCTCCACTCGCGAGGAAAGTGTCCCAAGGTGATGCACATATTGAAGATCCTGGTCAGGAAAAGAACGGCATTTAAGGGAAACAATTCTTGATAAAACACTCTAGATCATTTATGTATATCAGAAAAAGTTTTGGTCCGAGAATTGATCCTTGCGGAACACCATATGTTATAGATCTTTTGAGGGACTGTGAGGTATGAAAGTCATTTGTTTTTTCATGGGTGGAAATGGGTGAACTGATACTCAAATTAGCCTGGGGTCCATTGAGCTTAGTCCCCCGACATTTGTCTTTCAGGATAAGGGAAGACCCTGAAAAAAGCTTATACAGGTCAGTCACCCTGACCAAGATTCGAACTGGGGAGCTCTTTAACGTGAGGCAGACACGCTATCGTCCACACTCTCGAGGTGAGCAGTATGAGGGCGAAGAACTATGAGTAATATGAAAGTTGATGGAACAGATGAAAGGAAATGAAACTGTGGTGCATCTGGTAGAACGAATGGCGGAGGAACCCGTTGAAACTTGGAGGATTAGTGATAGGCGAGTAATCTCACTAGTCTCACAGTATAGCCACTATGCATTCAATTTGTTTTGAAAGTAGGTACTTTAGTCAAAATAATAACACTCAATTTGAGATATCCAGAATTTTCCAAAAGTTGTTTAATTTAAAGGATGTTCTGGGGAGAAACTGTTCTTAAAAACTCCTGAAAGATTCTGACTTAAATGCCTGGTCTGGTTTTTAATCGAACATGAGAAATGCCGTCCACAAATAGGTACACAAAAAGATACTTTTTCTTTAAACTTTGTTTCAGATTTAGGGAGTCTGTATTCCAAATCAAAGTTTTAGATGTAATGCAATACCTTTCTAATAAATAAAACTATATATTTGTTAAAACATGCCATTTAGTGATTAGAAAGAATGTATGAAGCACTAGTTGAATCCAAAATGTTGTATGCATTGGACATCTGGGGGGAACAGAAGTAATTAAAACGGTGGACCAAAACAACAGAAGGTTTTGTAAACAGCTGCTAGGCCTACCAAGTTCAGCAAATAGCTGAAGAATAGTTCAGCAAGTGGCTTTAGCAGAGTTAGGAAAGACAAGAATAAATGGAATAATAATGGAAAGGATAAAAAAAAAAATTTGTGTAGGTGTTTCGTCAAAGAAGAAGGGGAAATTATGAAATTATGCATGAGACAGCAAAAAAAGATCAGAGATCTCAAATAGTTGGTGGGCAGAGAAATATGAATGGGAGATATATGGAGATTAGAGGAAAGGAATACAAACGATGTGGGTAAATTAGTAAAATGCAGAATAGAAGATATAGAAAGACAGAAAATATGGGGAAGTTTAGAAAATATTAAATCATTACAATTTTACAAGCAAATAAAAAGAAATTGGGGACGAGAAGCATGTGTAGATTACTGCAATAGGCAAGAGAGAGAAGGGTTAGCATGGATGAGAACAGGAATACTATTTCTAAGAAGGATAAGGGGTAGGGAACAGCGAATTTGTCAATTGTGTGGGGGAGACCAAGCATAGAACACTATGTAACAGAATGCGAGGAATCTGTAATGTCGAGAAAAATTGTTTGGTAGGAAAAATGGGAGAAAGTAGAAAAGAGGATAACAGCTATAAAAATGTTAACGGGCAGGGAAGAAAAGAAGGTAAGAAGTATTGGTGGGTTCTTCCAGAAAAAAGAGAAATGTGCAAGAAATGTAAAGAATATAAGAAAGGAAGATGAGGGGGAAGAAAGGGGCTAATTAAGTAACAAGGAGACATGAAGGTCCAGAGCTACCTGGCAGAGCGAAGACTAGGGTGTCATGTGAGTCAAGGTAGCAACAAGGTAAAGACAAATAAATGTAAAGAATATAAGAAAGGAAGATGAGGTGGAAGAAAGGGGCTATTTAAGTAACAAGCAGAAATGGATGTCAAGAGCTACCTGGTAGAGCAGAAGAACAGGGTGTCATGTAAGCCAAGGTAGCAACAAGGTAAAGACAAATAAATGTAAAGAATATAAGAAAAGAAGAGGAGGGGAAGAATGGGGCTAATTAGGTAACAAGGAGACATGGAGGCTAAGAGCTAGCTGGCAGAGCAGAAGACGAGTGTGTCATGTAAGCCAAGGTGGCAACAAGGTAAACACAAATAAATGTAAAGAATATAAGAAAGGAAGATGAGGGGGAAGAATGGAACTAATTAATTAAGAAGGGGCATGGAGATTAAGAGCTACCTGGCAGAGCAGAAGACCAGGGTGTCATGTAAGTCAAGATAGTAACAATGTAAAGACAAATAAATGTAAAGAATATAAGAAAGGAAGATGAGGGGAAATAAAGGTGCTAATTAAGTAACAAGGAGGTATGGAGGTTAAGAGCTACCTGGCAGAGCGAAGACTAGGGTGTCATGTGAGTCAAGGTAGCAACAAGGTGAAGACAAATAAATGTAAAGAATATAAGAAAGGAAGATGAGGGGGAAGAAAGGGACTAATTAATTAACAAGCAGACATAGAGCTTAAGAGCTACCTGACAGAGCAGAAGACCAGGGTGTCATGTAAGTCAAGATAGCAACAAGGTAAACACAAATAAATGTACCCAAAAGTTGTAAATTGTAAAATTTTTTAATATGCACAGTAAATATACCAATATCAGATATATTTCATCAAGTTAACTTTTTCTGTAGCGGTAACTCCTTCCGAGGTAAATTTTTCTTATTTTGTCTATTCCTTTTCTAGTGTCGAGCTTTTCGGTAGGTCGTGTGCCTAGTAATTTCAAAGTTCTCCGCTTTCGACTCAGTAGTATGTCTAAATGGACAGATATTACGCGCAGTTGACGTTTGTTTCTTGCATTGCCACAACATACACGCTAGGCTTCGCTATGTAAACATCACAGATGTCCTTCAAAGGGAAATTTGATTATATCTCTCCGCATGCACTGAGGGCGCCGTTTGCTTATGCAGTCCGCAGAACTTGGCAGAGTGTGGGATGCTGCATAACCACACGGGGGGCTTCATTTGCTATGTCAATGTTTTGGCCAACTGCTGTTGACTTTTCCAAATATTTCTCAACTTAGCTCTGACATCAAGACCTCCAAGCGAATATTAACTAGACTGCTCTCTTCATAACCCTGATATTTCATTCTCTCTAATAACCTTAATACTGTCTCGGATATTAACCAATCATACAGTAATGTTGCGATATAACGAACGAGGTGATTGTATTCGGGTTCCATTCCTGACGAACAACTACTGTGACTTCTGGGTTTTCTAATGGTTTTCCGGGTTGACTAGCGAATGTTGAGGTAATTCCTCCACTATGACAGGGTAGAGCCAGACTGAAAAATTCATTGCCATAGACAGAATTTGAACTACGGATCTTCTGGTCTCCGTCCAGCCACTCTAAACATTGAGCTACTATAGCCAACGTGCCGATATGACATTAAATTCTCCAACTGACTCACGTATATCCCGGTACACCGCTAGGAGTTCTCATAAACACATTAGACAACTACCTTAATGACGACTTACTATGCTGCAAGTACTTTAAAGCCCGGGCTTTATAGTTCGGACCACTATTAGGTACAACTGACTCGTGTTTTTCCGGTAAACCACTAGGAGTTCTCATAAACACATGAGACAACTACCTTAATGTCGACTTACTATGTTGTAAGTACTTTAAGGCCGGGGCTTTATAGTTCGGACCACTATTAGGTACAACTGACTCGTGTTTTTCCCGGTAAACCACTAGGAGTTCTCATAAACACATGAGACAACTACCTTAATGTCGACTTACTATGCTGTAAGTACTTTAAGGCCCGGGCTTTATAGTTCGGACCACTATTAGGTACAACTGACTCGTGTTTTTCCCGGTAAACCACTAGGAGTTCTCATAAACACATGAGACAAATACCTTAATGACGACTTACTATGCTGTAAGTACTTTAAGGCCCGGGCTTTATAGTTCGGACCACTATTAGGTACAACTGACTCGTGTTTTTCCGGTAAACCACTAGGAGTTCTCATAAACACATGAGACAACTACCTTAATGTCGACTTACTATGCTGTAAGTACTTTAAGGCCCGGGCTTTATAGTTCGGACCACTATTAGGTACAACTGACTCGTGTTTTTCCCGGTAAACCACTAGGAGTTCTCATAAACACAGGAGACAACTACCTTAATGTCGACTTACTATGCTGTAAGTACTTTAAGGCCCGGGCTTTATAGTTCGGACCACTATTAGGTACAACTGACTAGTGTTTTTCCCGGTAAACCACTAGGAGTTCTCATAAACACAGGAGACAACTACCTTAATGACGACTTACTATGCTGTAAGTACTTTAAGGTCCGGGCTTTATAGTTCGGACCACTATTAGGTACAACTGACTCGTATTTTTCCCGGTAAACCACTAGGAGTTCTCATAAACAAATGAGACAACTACTTTAATGATGACTTACTATGCTGTAAGTACTTTAAGACCCGGGCTTTATAGTTCGGACCACTATTAGGTACAACTGACTCGTATTTTTCCCGGTAAACCACTAGGAGTTCTCATAAACAAATGAGACAACTACCTTAATGACGACTTACTATGCTGTAAGTACTTTAAGGTCCGGGCTTTATAGTTCGGACCACTATTAGGTACAACTGACTCGTATTTTTCCCGGTAAACCACTAGGAGTTCTCATAAACAAATGAGACAACTACCTTATTGACGACTTACTATGCTGTAAGTACTTTAAGGTCCGGGCTTTATAGTTCGGACCACTATTAGGTACAACTGACTCGTGTTTTTCCGGTAAACCACTAGGAGTTCTCATAAACACATGAGACAACTACCTTAATGTCGACTTACTATGCTGTAAGTACTTTAAGCCCCGGGCTTTATAGTTCGGACCACTATTAGGTACAACTGACTCGTGTTTTTCCCGGTAAACCACTAGGAGTTCTCATAAACACAGGAGACAACTACCTTAATGACGACTTACTATGCTGTAAGTACTTTAAGGCCGGGCTTTATAGTTCGGTACAACTGACTCGTGTTTTTCCCGGTAAACCACTAGGAGTTCTCATAAACACATGAGACAACTACCTTAATGACGACTTACTATGCTGTAAGTACTTTAAGGCCCGGGCTTTATAGTTGGGACCACTATTAGGTACAACTGACTCGTGTTTTTCCGGTAAACCACTAGGAGTTCTCATAAACACATGAGACAACTACCTTAATGTCGACTTACTATGCTGTAAGTACTTTAAGCCCCGGGCTTTATAGTTCGGACCACTATTAGTACAACTGACTCGTGTTTTTCCCGGTAAACCACTAGGAGTTCTCATAAACACAGGAGACAACTACCTTAATGACGACTTACTATGCTGTAAGTACTTTAAGGCCGGGATTTATAGTTCGGTACAACTGACTCGTGTTTTTCCCGGTAAACCACTAGGAGTTCTCATAAGCACATGAGACAACTACCTTAATGACGACTTACTATGCTGTAAGTACTTTAAGGCCCGGGCTTTATAGTTCGGATCAGTATTAGGTACAACTGACTCGTGTTTTTCCCGGTAAACCACTAGGAGTTCTCATAAACACAGGAGACAACTACCTTAATGACGACTTACTATGCTGTAAGTACTTTAAGGCGCGGGCTTTATAGTTCGGACCACTATTAGGTACAACTGACTCGTGTCTTTCCTGGTAAACCACTAGGAGTTCTCATAAACACATGAGACAACTACCTCAATGACGACTTACTATGCTGTAAGTACTTTAAGACCGGGGCTTTATAGTTCGGACCACTATTAGGTACAACTGACTCGTGTATTTCCCGGTAAACCACTAGGAGTTCTCATAAACACATGAGACAGCTACCTTAATGACGACTTACTATGCTGTAAGTACTTTAAGGTCCGGGCTTTATAGTTCGGACCACTATTAGGTACAACTGACTCGTATTTTTCCCGGTAAACCACTAGGAGTTCTCATAAACACATGAGACAACTACCTTAATGACGACTTACTATGCTGTAAGTACTTTAAGGTCCGGGCTTTATAGTTCGGACCACTATTAGGTACAACTGACTCGTGTCTTTCCCGGTAAACCACTAGGAGTTCTCATAAACACAGGAGACAACTACCTTAATGACGACTTACTATGCTGTAAGTACTTTAAGGTCCGGGCTTTATAGTTCGGACCACTATTAGGTACAACTGACTCGTATTTTTCCCGATAAACCACTAGAAGTTCTCATAAACACATAAGACAACTACCTTAATGACGACTTACTATGCTGTAAGTACTTTAAGACACGGGCTTTATAGTTCGGACCACTATTAGGTACAACTGACTCGTGTATTTCCCGGTAAACCACTAGGAGTTCTCATAAACACATGAGACAACTACCTTAATGACGACTTACTATGCTGTAAGTACTTTAAGGTCCGGGCTTTATAGTTCGGACCACTATTAGGTACAACTGACTCGTATTTTTCCCGGTAAACCACTAGGAGTTCTCATAAACACATGAGACAACTACCTTAATGACGACTTACTATGCTGTAAGTACTTTAAGGTCCGGGCTTTATAGTTCGGACCACTATTAGGTACAACTGACTCGTATTTTTCCCGGTAAACCACTAGGAGTTCTCATAAACACATGAGACAACTACCTTAATGACGACTTACTATGCTGTAAGTACTTTAAGGTCCGGGCTTTATAGTTCGGACCACTATTAGGTACAACTGACTCGTATTTTTCCCGGTAAACCACTAGGAGTTCTCATAAACAAATGAGACAACTACCTTAATGACGACTTACTATGCTGTAAGTACTTTAAGGCCCGGGCTTTATAGTTCGGACTACTATTAGGTACAACTGACTCGTGTTTTTCCCGGTAAACCACTAGGAATTCTCATAAACACATGAGACAACTACCTTAATGTCGACTTACTATGCTGTAAGTACTTTAAGGCCCGGACTTTATAGTTCGGACCACTATTAGGTACAACTGACTCGTATTTTTCCCGGTAAACCACTAGGAGTTCTCATAAACACGTGAGACAACTACCTTAATGATGACTTACTATGCTGTATTTTAAGACCCGGGCTTTATAGTTCGGACCACTATTAGGTCAATTAATGGTTTAACTTCATTCCCAGATATTTCATTGAATTTTTCAGTCTGGTTCTACATTTCCCTACTTTGGCCTACACACGGCCAGTGTCAAAGAACAATTAATTTCCATTAATTGTACCCGGAGGCGCATCGTCGTAGGCGAAACGTTGCCACAGAAAATGTGTAGTTGTTTCTTTTTCAAATTTTGTTCCCGAGGAAATACTTTCAAGGCATTCCTGTTGATATTATTTCTTTGGTGTTTTAACTTTATTGTTCACACACACACACACAGACACACATATTTACACGTACAGATGCCTCTTTTGTAAAAAGATTTTTAATTTTGTATTTAGTGGACTTCAAAATATTTATTTTCCGTTTCGAATATATCGGAGGTCTCTAATATTTGATATGTAGCAAAGAAAGTGAAACTTTATCTCTTGGAATCTCACCAACAATAAATGTTTGTTTCTGCAACATGCGGGTCAAATTTACTAAACTGTGCCATATTTTTAAAAGACACGTGCAACTGCTGGCGCTATGCAGCATGTGTTTGTGGGTGGCCCCCTCCTGACATTTCCGTCGTGCCGTCACTTCCTGGCTTAACAGAGGATTTTGCTGCAAGTGGCAATATGGCGGCAGTCGACCAAATGAATAACGCAACATGAATGCTAAATCTGCTGCTACGATACGGCTCTCGTAAATCACAGCGCGGCTAGTAAACCAAAAGTACTGGCACAGCTTTAAATATCTGCCCTTCCGCTAATTAATTAAAAGTAAATTTAATTTCTATCAAAGCTCTTGTAGACAGAGATGTAACTTCAAAATATGAAGCTGAGGTTAGTAAGCAAATCAAAAGCTGCTTGGGATGTTCAATAAAGAATGATCCTAATTTTTTGCGATAAGCTTCAATCTTATATTCTTTTAGACTGATGTGAAACAAATACGCCTTAGTAGTTTCATTGTTGGCACTCCTGTTTCCCGCCTGTGAGAACCAGACAAGTTCATACATGTTCAGTATCGTCTACCGTTGCAATAGAGATAACAGACAGTTGAAATTAATGTTAGAGGAAGATCCAAAGTTTCTTTCAAACGTAATCACTGCCGATGAAACTTGGCTGCATCATTTTGATCCTGAGAGCAAACGCAAAGCTCAGTGTGAAAACCTTCATCACCAACTCCTTAAAAAACAAAAATGATTGCTTCTGCTGGGAAAGTTATGGTCATCTCATTCTTTGATATTCATGGAATGGTTTATCAGTATTGTAACGCAACCGTTGGAACACCCTGTAAAGCAGCTGGGAGCGGAAGACGGGGGAGGTCAATGTTAGCTACGCCCTCCCCTCGTTTGTCTTATAGTGGTGACAGGGACGACTGGGGAAAGAAACATAATTGTGCGGTCTGTTTCTCTTCCACCTGGTTCCAGAAATTACGGGATCTTTCATCATCTGGAAACGTCTAGAAGACGGCGAGATGCTTATAAAAAGGGCTGCAGCTAGTCAGTGAGTGAGTCAGTCAGTTGGTTAGTGTGTGAGTGAGGACAGTTCTTGGTGTAAGAAGGCAGTGTTAGTCAGTGACGTGTTAATGAACGAAAGGATTGTGCAACGGAAGACTGTACGTAACTGGTATGTGCATCGGAGTTTATGTAATCGCGAGGACAAGTGAAATTGTAACGGACGGACTGGTGAATTGTAACTGTGTGTAGCAAGTAATTTTGTGTAATTGGCAAGTGTTAAACTGTAAGTCGGTGGAAATAAAGAACATTGTTGAGTGGTGTAATTGGACTTTTCATTTCACGAACCCACAAAGTCACACTGGTGTCAGGAAGCGGGAAGATAACATCACCGAACACTACAGCCATGGAATCCGCATTGGAAATGCTTTTGGCGAAGATGAACGAGTTAATAACAAAAACAGAAGCGGCAAGTAACAACATCACCGCAGAATTGAAACAAGTGAAGACGGCCAACGACAACATCACCGCGGAACTGAAACAAATGAAGACGGCCAACGACAACATCACCGCGGAACTGAAACAAATGAAGACGGCCAACGACAACATCACCGAGAAGATGGAAGAAATGAAGGCCGAGTTAACCACAGAAATGAGAGCAGCGAACGGCAGTCTGGCCACGGAAATGAAGGCGGCGAACGAGGCTCTCGCCGCAAAGTTTGAGGAACGGTTGGCCGGCGTGAGGGATGACGTCGCGAACCTGGGCAAACGGAAGGGTCAAGTAGACGACCGCCTTAATGATTTAGAGGAAAAGGCCGACAACATCGCAAAACCCCTCACCCGCCTGACGGAGGAAAACCGGCCTTACGTGTGGACGGAGGACGCCGAAGACGCTTTCCAGCACCCGAGGGGGACCCTGTGCAGTGCTTCAATTTTGGGTTTCCCACAACCGGGTGGCGCCTTCATTGTGGACACCGACGCCAGCGACCATTGCATTGGAGGTGTCCTATCGCAGATCCAGGACGGCCACGAGCGCACAAGAGTGGAAGAGGAGGAGCGTACCGCAGCAGTCCGAGTAGTTGTGGCAGTGCCTGCTGAAGGCTGGGATAGCGCAGGCCTGAGGAGGGAGCAGCTGGCGGACGCAGACTTGGGGCCACTCTTGAGGGAAGTGGACGCAGGGACGAGACCAACCTGGGATGACATCGCAGCGAGGAGCGCCACCTACAAGTCGTACTGGGCCCAATGGGACTCGTTGAGGAACAGAGAGGGCGTGCTGTTCCGGGTATGGGAATCACCCGATGGGAAGACGCAGAGAGAGCAGTTGGTACTTCCCCGGAGTAAGGTCCCGGAAGTCCAGGAAGAAGTGCACGCCGGTACTTCGGGAGGACACCTGGGAGCGAACCGAACGATTGACAAACTACGACAGCGCTACTTCTGGCTGAGACTCCGAGCGGATGCTGGTGGTACACCGAGACCGCCTCGCACGCTACGTTGGGGCTGTTCGGGGCGAACAGCTTTGAGGAGGGAGCAGTGTAACGCGACCGTTGGAACACCCTGTAAAGCAGCTGGGAGCGGAAGACGGGGGAGGTCAATGTTAGCTACGCCCTCCCCTCGTTTGTCTTATAGTGGTGACAGGGACGACTGGGGAAAGAAACATAATTGTGCGGTCTGTTTCTCTTCCACCTGGTTCCAGAAATTACGGGATCTTTCATCATCTGGAAACGTCTAGAAGACGGCGAGATGCTTATAAAAAGGGCTGTAGCTAGTCAGTGAGTGAGTCAGTCAGTTGGTTAGTGTGTGAGTGAGGACAGTTCTTGGTGTAAGAAGGCAGTGTTAGTCAGTGACGTGTTAATGAACGAAAGGATTGTGCAATGGAAGACTGTACGTAACTGGTATGTGCATCGGAGTTTATGTAATCGCGAGGACAAGTGAAATTGTAACGGACGGACTGGTGAATTGTAACTGTGTGTAGCAAGTAATTTTGTGTAATTGGCAAGTGTTAAACTGTAAGTCGGTGGAAATAAAGAACATTGTTGAGTGGTGTAATTGGACTTTTCATTTCACGAACCCACAAAGTCACAGTATATTGTACCTGCACACACATCAGTAACTGCACAATACTACAGGGATGTCCTGAAAACATTGCAAGTCCATATCGGGCGCAAAAGATCATATTTCCGTAAAGCAGGCTGTATGCTGCACCACGATAAAGTGCGGCCGTATATTGCCAATGTTGTGACTGAATATCCTGCAAAAATCAACGTGAAGTACATCCCTCACCCTCCCTATGGTCAGGATTTAGCCCCATGTGACTTTTTGTAAGCCCTATGTTTTGTGTTATTCATTTAATCACATAAACACCACATATTGACATATAAAGCAGGAACCAGTAATAGCATGTATTGCTGATGAACTTGATTACAACATAATTTCAAAAGTAAATATGACATTTCTTTCTTATATGAAGGCTTTTAGAAAATTCATCCATTATAAAATTCTGTACATACATCTATAGAAGTAAACAGAATTAATACTATTTCATTGCATAAATAGTCTAAATGAACAAATGCAATACAGGAACGATTGTCAGTTTGTATAGTGTCTTTTGTTTTTGAAGTATTATATCACGGCCATCTATATACTCATACTTTTGTACTCTGTGCTCTTTGGCAACTATTTATACTCTGTGTTCTCTTCTCCTTGACATGCTCAACTAAAACTCAAGGGCTTTCTGAACGTCTTTGAATACTTGATTCTTCTCCAGCTCACAGTTTAAGCTTCAATCCATTCCGGATTTAAAAGGTGATTCTATATTTGTTTGTGTAGCTAGTTTCCTTTTACTTTGTTGCGTGTTATTTAAGGGGGGACGTACGAGAAAATGTTCAAAAAATATAATTTTGTTATTGTTTTGTAAAATAGTATATAGTGTCAGCTATCAAACACCAAAATATTATGACTGTACCATGTCTGTATGTACCTTTAAGAAATTAAATGCCCTAGTGTTGCATAGTAGCATAGTAGCAACACATAGTCTTCCATCAGCTTTCTCGGAATCTATAAAGCCCACCTACCAATTCTTAGCACACCCAGACTTGCTAAAAACTGTCTCTATGGAGAGACACAAAACCCAAATGAAAGCCTCAACAGTTTGATATGGAAAAGGTGTCCCAACACATCATTTGTGTCTTCCATAGTGGTGACAATTGCTACATTTGATGCTGAAATAGTGTTTAATGATGGGAATGTTGGCAGAAGGTAAGTTATGCTACAGTTAGGGTATCAACCTGGCGTGTTTATGGAAACAGCTTTACAGAGTATCGACAACATTCGCATCGCTGGTGCAGAAAGAGCTATGAAATTAATGCAGAAAGAAGCAAGACAGAAGAGGAATTTAAAAAGAAAGGCTTAAGAAGACCAGAATGAGGATACAGACTATGGATATGGGAAGCTCTGACTTAAAATTAATTGGCAAACTGAATAATACTTATCGTATTTTTAATTGCCTTTCCCCGTAACTTGCATTTTCTACAACTTCAACCCATTTTTCTCTCAAACTACTTCATCTACAGTGATGCAATTTAGCACACAGCTTTCTTATGCCGCAATGAACATTTTGTTGGCTCTAGAATTTAAGATTAAGCTCCAGATGGAATGTGATGATACAAAATATATGAAATTATTTTAATTTTTAAAGGATGCATATGATTAACATTTATTTTAAATTCTATACAGCTTCAATAAGAAATCTAAATCCAACAAATTAATTTTAGTGTTTTTAAAATAAAATACCAAATTTCAGAAAGATAACATATGGGAATTTTGAAAAAAATGGGCTTACGTTTGTAAATATCTCTGCATATAGAAAAAATATGTAGCGTTAGTTATAAACAATGGAAAATTATGCAAAAAATTGTACGTATTAACTGTATTATCTTAAATGAGTATACTAAGTTTCGCTTCTTTTTTAAATTTACGTCCTCCACATTCGTCTTTCAGGATAAGGGAAAAACTCCGGGACAAACATTATCCAGGTAACTCACCTTAACGAGATTCGAACTCGGGAACTCTTTGAACGTGAGACAGACACGCTTCCATCTACACTACGGTGGCGCGCATTAAAACTGTTTAGGCTAAAAGTATGAGCATACCTAGAAATCCGTCCTGCGCCGTGGCGTAGCGGTCTGAGGCAGTATGCCTTGGTCCCTTGCCACGGAAAGCGTCCCGGGTTCGATCCCACCCATGATTTGGGGATTTTAAGTCCCAGGTATAGGACCGGTGTCCACTCAGCATTGTGAGGAAAGTGAGGAGCAGGGGATGCCGAAATGCTGACCACTTCTCCTCCCCGATTCGGTTGGATGATTGCCCAACTCTACCTTGCGTAAGTGCGCGTGAGGCCGGCAGTCGGGTTGGTAGACCTTATCCCTTTTCAGGCTGTCGCACCAGTGGTTAACTTTAACCTAAAAATCAGTTTCCTATTTAGTATATAAAATAATAGAGATTTTGTGGTTAACTTATAGCCCCTTCAGCCTACTTTTGTCTGTAACTGTACATAGTTAACAAACCAATATCTTCTCATTTTGTCTAATATTAACTTTTATTTTTTTCAAAAATAGAAAGCTTTGTCACTAAAACTGAATCTAGTATGTTTTCAAAATACTGATACCTTTGTTTGAATTGTAATGGAAATAACACAGCTGCTTTAGGCTGAAAGATATGTTACAGAACTGAACTCACTTTCGAAAATATAAAAGCTTTACTCAAATGCCTTGCAGCCCTTGGCTGAATGAAAACTTCGTGCTGTTTGAATGTGAACAATTTTTGCGCCTACAGAGAGAAAGCAGCTTGGCTGACGTCCCAGCTGTAGAAACAAAAGAACCCAGACAAACACTGTGCGGTATATGAACACCCCATTGGATAACGTGTTTAATATAAAGTAGAGAGGAGGAATTGCTTGCGGTGGTTATTGATTCATTTCGGGGAGGGGGTGATTTTCAATAAATACACCAGTGTTGAAGAAAACCTCCTCAAAGAAAAGAATTTCATTTCGAGGCAATTAATTTTAATGAGTTTTCCCCCTTCTATTCGCTTGGAAGAGTTATTTTACGATAAACAGTGTAAAATGTCCGTAGAATTGGAAAAAAGAAAACCTTTTATTAGCATACCCTAAGAATACCACCACAAATCAATAACATTTTAATTTAGATGTACAGTCGGAAGCACGGAAATACGGCTTTTGTTTCCTATAACGTTTTTCTTTATTTAATGTTCCATAAACCCTCATCACCAGTTTTGAATTAGTCAAAGTATGGACCAAGACGAGGTCTATGTGAGAGGTGAAAGGACAGAAGTGCAAATATATTACACTTGAGTGCCGGAAGGCATGCTTAGAACGCCAGCACCCGGAGAGTTCATCTGGATGCGAGACCGAAGCCTCCCGGACCCTTAAAAATCACTAATTCCATAGCTCTCAAGCCTCCCGGTTCCAGTCACCAATTATGAGGGCTGTTCAATAAAGAATAATCATAATTTTTTACGGTTATAACTTTTCGCACTAAAATTCTATCATATTATTTTCTGTAAGCTTAATGTGAAACAAACACGCCGTAGTAGTTTCATTGTTGGTACTCCTGGTTCCCGCCTGTGAGAATCAGACATGTTGAGTATCGTCTACCGCTGCAATGGAGGTAACATGCGAGGAACAATATCCGGCTTTGAAATTTACACGGTGCTCCAGTTGCTGCTCTTACGGAAGAAAACATCAATACTACTGCTGCCACCGTGAGAGAGGATCGACGAATTACCTTAATGATCACTTTCTGAAATACTGAAATTTTCATTGGGTGCCACCCACACGTTGGTGACAGAAACATTACACATGAGACGTGTTTGTCCGCGATGGGTTCCAAGACTTGATTTCCTAACAAAAGGACATTCGCATGCAGGTCTGCATGCAGTTAGGGTTGATGTTAAAGATCCGGAGTTTCTTTCGAACGTAATCACTGCTGATGAAACTTGGCTACATCATTTTGATCCTGAGAGCAAACAGCAAAGCTCAGTGTGGAAATATCCTTCATCACCAACCCCCAGAGAAAGCAAACGTGGTTGCTTTTGCTGGGAAAGATATAGTCATCTCATTCGTCAGTATTCATTGAATGGTTTTTCAGCATGTTGTACCTGCACACACACATGAGTAACTAGACAATACTACAGGGATGTCCTGAAAACATTGCAAGTTCATATCAGGCCCAAAAGACCACATTTACGTGAAGCAGGCTGGATGCTGCACCACGATAGTGCGCGGCCGCATATTGCCAATGTTGTTGCTGAATATCTTGCAAAAATCCAAGTGAATTACATCCCTCACCCTCCCTATAGTCCGGATTTAGCCCCATTTGACC
Organism: Mantis religiosa; assembly: GCA_030765055.1. Lineage (NCBI taxonomy): Eukaryota > Metazoa > Arthropoda > Insecta > Mantodea > Mantidae > Mantis > Mantis religiosa. The sequence continues at coordinate 263,810,905 of CM060947.1, read as the reverse complement.
TTATTCTATTCCCTAACTTGAAGAAACGCCTTCGTGGGAGGCATTATCCATCATCAGAAGCAGTATTGAAGGCTGCGGTGGTGAATTTGAAGGATCTCTCAAAAAATGGTTTCCAGCATGTCTTTGAAGACTGGCAGATACGCTAGGACAAGTGCATCGCATTCAGGGGAGACTATTATGAGAAGAACCATCAAAATTATGAGGATGAGTAAAGGTACGTTGTCAAAAAAAAAATTGTGTTCATTGTTTATTGAAGAGCTCTCGTACATAGGTCCAAAGCCTCGTGGTCGAAACAGGTAGCTGTTCCAGTTTTGTGTTTGTAATATTTGATGAAGTATTACATACTTCTATAGGAAGATGTTACATTTCTGAGGTAAAAATATCTTTAGGCGCGTTTAGCACTTTCTGTGGATAGTGAATTAAACTGAGCCGTCACGCTGGAATATGTGACGCTCATTCGGGTGAAGTCGGCTCGAGTCGGCTGAATGGGAACTAGCCCCCTCCCTCCGTTCCTACAAAGTGCCAGTAACCGATCCGGTCATATAAGCTTCTGTCATTTAACAAGTTGGCAACATGTCAAATTACACTTTAAACAATAATAATAGTCAAAAGGAACAGAAAATATCACCCAAGTTTGGCATTTGATTCTTTAAAGCCATAATAAGGAAAAATAAAACGAGTGTGCTAAATAAAACGAGTCTGGAAGTACGAATGAGTGTGTGAATGTGTGCGTGACCTAATGATTAAAACCCAAAGATAAGGAGTTAACACCTTCAGTATCTTCCAAAAGAGAACGGTCGCCGATATGACCATAACAGTTAAAGGCGGGGTATAAATGACAACAAAAAAGTGTGCTAATTGGAAATAAAAGTGTTAGGAGTTCGTGAAACAGATGATTCATTTAAGAACTGGTTATTTTTATTGACAATTTCTCTTTATTGTGAATAGTAAAACATAAAACATCAATACATTAAACGTAATAACACGTAAGTAATAAAATTAACACGTATTAAAATGACGTTTGGCATTTATTTTTATTTACAACTTACAGGTTATGTTTTTCCACAAACTGAAAGACTGACCAAGGGTCAAGAAAAGTATTAATATGAGTATCAATTGTGAGAAAACATTTGAAATGAATATGACATGCAATAAAATATGCATGAAAGTATGTACGAACATGTAATAAAATATGGAGTAATGAGTATATGTACGGATATGTAATAACATTTTAAAATTCATACGTAACCAAACATTTACGAATATTCAAAAAATATGCAAATAAAGAAATTAATATCATAAGATTATGTTATAAGATATCTAGGAACCTGCATTTGTATTACAAATAATGATGCAATTAAGCAGCAAGAAACAAAATATGAAAAGTGATTGTTATTTGATTTTACTTGCTTTATACATCCTTTATGTATAACTCTCTTTGCACGGTCGCTAGTCCGTCGTCATTCAGTTGTTTCAGAGTATTTTCGTTTGTGAGTACACTTAGCGTAAGTCATGAAATGTTTAGCGCGTAACTGGCCTCTTTGGGCAAGAATGAGTGTCAACATTAAGATTTTAAAATTATTTTTAAGAATGATTTGTAATGAATAGTTTTCAAGTTTTGACTTCTGTCCTGTGGTCTTAAAGAGACACAATAATTCAAAGCTTTCCACTTTCGACTCAGTAGTACTTCTAAATGGACAGATATTACACGCAGTTGTCGTTTGTTTCTTGCATTGCCACAACATGCACGCTATGCTTAGCTACGCAAACATCACAGATGTCCTTCAAAGGGAAATTTGATTATATCTCTTATAATTGATAATATATTATATAATATTATAAATAATATTAGAAATTTGATTACATATTATATATTATATTATATATTATTGTTATAATTTGAGGTTATAGGGAAAAGGAAAAGAGGAATCCAATGGGGTATCAAGAATTTTCTTGAAGATCTTGACTTTGCAGATGATATATGTTTGCTAGCTCAAAGATTTAGGGATATGGAGAGTAAGGTTGGAAGGTTACAAGAAGAAGCAAAGAAGGTTTGATTGAAGATAAACTCCTCTAAAACAAAACAGATGAGGATAAATTGTAACCATCAAAATAAATTAGAAGTAAATGGTGTAGAAATTGAAGAAGTGAATACTTTCCTATACTTAGGAAGTATGGTTACAAAAGTAGGAGGAGCAGAAGAAGATATAAAAAGACGAATACGACTACCAAATGGAGCATTTGTGCAGCTATACCCCATATGGAAAAATAATAACATCTCTTTGAAGACAAAACTTAGGTTGTTCAGCACCAATGTAAAATCAGTCCTCCTCTATGGTTGTGAAACATGGAAAGTCACGGATGTAACAAACAAGAAGATGCAGGTCTTTGTAAACAGATGCTTGAGGCGTATTTTAAACATAAGATGGCCGGAAATAATATCAAATGAAGAACTGTATGGGAAAACCAACCAAACCCCAATATACTGTCAAATAAAACAAAGAAAGTGGAACTGGATAGGCCATACGTTGAGAAAACCAGATGGAGCCGTTGAGAAGACTGCATTAGATTGGAATCCTCAAGGAGTAAGAAAGAGGGGACGACCTAAGAAGACATGGAAGCGATCAGTACAGGAGGAAGCCAAGGAAGGAGGGAAAAGCTGGAAAGAAGTAAAATGGCTGGCTGGAAACAGAGTACGCTGGAAGAACTTATGTTCCACTTAGGAATAACAGGAAATAAGTCAAGTCAAGTTATAATTTGAACGCACCTCGTAAATCATGATGTCGCATCTTCGAATGTTGTGCAAATGCCAATTCTTCATTTTTCAACTAAGACACCGACCAACTCAGCATACCATTGTATAAAAGGCTTTTTAATTGAATTATTGGCTTGAATACAACTCTTGCCTGACTACCTGAAGGTAAAGGTAGTAAATAAAAATTAAATAGAGATCTGTGTGGAAGTGAGAATGTATTGACCACGCTGAGGCAGCAATTTGGTATCTCCTAGATGATTACTGGTGGTGCAGCGTGTAACTAGGCGTATGAAGGTGACAGTCAGTTGTGGCTATTAGCTAGCCAATATCGCAGCAGACTGAGTGTATTTTGACGATGTTACACATTTCAAGTTCATTATGTTAATGCTCCATTCACGCTTATGTAACTCGAACACGCATATGCTAAACTTGGCAGCTTCGAGTTTCATTTACGTCGAATATTGCATTACAGCATCACAGCATGCTGTTAAATCAAGGACGAGGACCAAATTTGAGGACAACATTTTAATTTCCCTACTGCGTGCATTCCAGAATACCGACATTTTACTAAGAAGTATCGTTCTGATATGTGCTGAAAGAAAAAGGAAAATCATTGCTTGAATATGTATTTTTTGTAATTTACGTCATCCAACGTAAAGTTACGAGGGCTATCCAGAAAGTAGATTACGTTTTGGAATAAAAAGTAAACAAAGTATAGGAAACAAATTTTATTATATACAGATGAAAGCCACACTCAAATACTACTTTTCGACATAGTCACCATTCAAATTAAGGCATTTATCGTAGCGATGTACGAGCTTGGAAATTCCTTCGTCGAAAAATTCGGCCGCCTGCGCCTTCAACCACTTCGTTACCTCTTCTTGCAGCTGTGCGTCGTCATCAAAACGCTGCATAGCCAGCCACTTCTTCATTGCTGGGAATAGGTGGAAGTCGCTCGGTGCCAGGTCGGGACTTTACGGCGGATGAGGAAACAACTCCCACTTAAAAGATTCAAGAACTTCACGAGTGACATTTGCCGTGTAAGGCCGGGCGTTGTCGTGAATCAACAAGATCTTAGAGCTCAACATTCCTCTGCGCTTGTTTTGAATGGCTCTTCTGAGTTTTTGGAGAGTTTGGCAATACCTTTGAGAGTTTATTGTAGTGCCTCTTTCCAGGAAGTCCACCAAAATCACACCTTTTCTGTCCCAAAAAACAGTCGCCATCATCTTCCTTGCCGACATTGTTTGCATGCATTTCTTGGGTTTTTGGGGAGAACTTGTGTGCCCCCACTGCATTGATTGCAATTTCGTTTCACAGTTCACGTGTTTCACCCATGTTTCGTCACCAGTAACGATGCGATCGAGTAAAGAGTCACCATCCTTATGGTAAACGTCCAAAAAGTTCAACGCTGCAGCCATTCGCTGATTTTTGTGGTCCTCTGTCAAGATTTTTGGAATCCATCTTGCACAAAACTTGTGGTAACCAAGCTTTTCGCTGATGATTTCGTGCAACAAACTTCGCGAAATTTGTGGAAAACTCAAAGAAAGTTCCGTTATTGTGAACCTTCGATTTTCACGGACTTTAGCATCGACTTTTTCGACAAGTTCGGCAGTCACTATGCTGGGTCTCCCACTTCGATCTTCGTCGTGAACATTGGTTCGGCCATTTTTAAATCTGATGACCCACTGACGCACTCCACCTTCAGTGATAATGTTGTCCCCATACACTTCACAAAGCTGCCGATAGATTTCTATCGGTTTACAGTTTTTTGCAGTCAGAAACCTTATTACTGCACGCACCTCGCAGCTCGCGGGATTTTCAATTAACCCAGACATTTCAAACCGTCACAGTATCTGAACGGAGCACAGCACGAACCTCTCACTAGCACGGCTAGATGCCGACTGAGCTGCGCAACGCTCTGACCCCAAGATGGCCGCGATAGCCCCGCCCCTAGCGGAAACAGACGAAAACGTAATCTACTTTCTGGATAGCCCTCGTACATCGGGCAGTGAACGAATTGGGTGAAATGATGCTCAAATGAATCCAAGGTCCATGGAGCTCTGAGTTACCTGGCGTTCCTCTTGAAGGATAAGGCAAAACCCCGGAAAAACCTTATCCAGATAACTCACCCTGACAGAAATTCGAACTCGGAACCTCGTGAACGTTAGGCAGACACGATCCTAACTCATTGCAGCCCTTTTTATAGGAATATCACTGTTTTAGAAGTCTCTGGTTTCAGTTAATCACCGCGAAGATTCCAGATGGCAGTGGAAGGGGGAAGAGGCGGCCAGCGACAAGTGACACTTCCCTAATCATCCCTTCACTAAGTGACTGAGACTAATGGGTGGGTTTGGCTTGGATGCCTCTGGTCCCTTCTCAGCTGTCGTTGGTCGGGCTTTCCGATAATTGGGTGACAATCTATGCGTGCAAAGTCTGGGGTATGGCCGCAGGCTCACACCTTGTTCTGCTCCAACGTGCACAGAATAAATGTCTTCGGATTATTTATTATGTATACACAAGGTTCCCCGTGAGACTACTTCACGAGGCTTCATCCCTCCGATATGTGGAGGATGAAATTAGGCGCCGGGCGACAAAATTCTTCGAGGGTTTGCCCCAACATCAGAGCGCCCTCGTCAGATCCCTTGGGGATTATGTTCCTCGTGAACGTCGCTTAAAGCGATACCGGTTACCCCGCATGTCTTGCGGTCATTACCGGTAACCACATGATCTCCATTCCAGCCTAAATTACATTTCAGCTAATCCAAAATGTTACTCTGGAATATTCAAAATTATATATACCTTCTTCCTAGTTTATTAACTAATCCATCAGTGGTGCACGCTGTCCGTAGCACCCGGTTCATCATTCCCTGAGGAGCAACAAGTTACCTCCCTACACTACCCCCACTTAAACTACACCCGTCATTCTGCAACACCCACATCCCGCCATACGTGGTTAAGCTCTTCCCAGAGCAGGTACACGATTTGACCACCCTTCGGGCTGTTCCAAACAGCCCGCGAGCATGGAGTTGAGTTGAGTTGAGGACAATGAGTGCTTGACGAGCAGCGTATGAGCGCCGTGCTAGTGAACGGACGAGAAGACTTTACGTGCAACGGAAGAGTGTACGTAACTGTGAACGTGCAGTGGAACTGTAACGGACGAACTGCTAAATCGTAATTGTGTGAATTACGTAATTCTGTGTAATTGGCAAGTGGTCAACTGTAAGTCGGTGGAAATAAAGAACATTTTGAGTTTGTGCAATTGGACTTTTAATTTCGCGACCCACAAAGTCACAATATGCTCGCGTGTATTTGTAACCTAAGATAAAGATTTTCAAGAAAAAGGCCAGACTGCCCTTTCAAAATTGGCGTAGTTCACACGAAGATATTCCTTCTAATTTGCTAGAATTTAACAACATATATACTTTTCTCAAATATAAGTCATTCGTATTATACTCTTATGTGTTTCAAATGGGGTGATCTTTGTCCTTGAGCGCTACTAGACGAGCAACAACCTGCAGGGTTGTCATATTGCATTCCCCTAAGTGGTATGTGACCAACGCCAAACCAATCAATCTCTAATAAATACTACTCGGGCTAAGACAGAAATTCATATTTTTCCAAAACTGATCCATGAGGAAGGTACACAGTAATGTATTTACGAGGGCAGTGCAATAAAGAATGATTACAACTTTTTTTGACAACATACCTCTACTCATCCTCATAATTTTGATGGAACTTATCAAAATAGTCTCCCCTGAATGCGATGCACCTGTCTCAGCGTTTCTGTCAGTCTTCAAAGACATGCTGGAAACCATTTTTGAGAGATCCTTCAAAATCGCCTCCGCAGCCTTCACCACTGCTTCTCATGATGGATAATGCCTCCCACGAAGGCGTTTATTCAAGTTACGAAATAGAAAAAAGTCACATGGGGCTAAATCCGGACTATAGGAAGGGTGAGGGATGCACTTCACGTTGATTCTAACAACATTGGCAATATGCGACCGCGCATTATCGTGGAGCAGCATCCAGCCTGCTTCAGGGAAATGTGGTATTTTGAGCCTGATATGGACTTGCAATGTTTACAGGACATTCCTGTAGTATTGCCCAGTTACTGATGTGTGTGCATGTATATCATGCTGATAAACCATTCCATGAATATCAAAGAATGAGATGACCATAACTTTCCCAGCAGAAGCAACCACTTTTGCCATTTTTGGGGGTTGGTGATGAATAAAATTTCCACAGTGAGCTTTGCTGTTTGCTCTCAGGATCAAAATGATGTAGCCAAGTTTCATCAGCAGTAATTACGTTTGAAAGAAACTCCGGATGTTCCTCTAACATCAACTTTAACTGCATGCAGACCTGCATTGATTATGCTTTTTTTCGGAAATAAACAGTCTTGGAACCAATCGCGCACAAACACGTCTCATGTGTAATGTTTCTGTCACCAACGTGTAGGTGGCACCCAATGAAATGTTCAGTATTTCAGAAAGTGATCTTAAGGTAATTCATTGATCCTCTCTCACAACGGCAGCAGCAGTGTTGATGTTTTCTTCCGTAAGAGCAGTAACTGTAGCACCGCGTCCACCTTCCTTTGAAATTGTTTGTCTTACCTCTTTAAACGTTTTAAACCACCGTCGAGCTGTGCTGTAGGGAAGAACAGACTCTCCATAGGCCTCCTGTAACATTGTATAGGCATCAACTGAAGCTTTCTTGAGACGAAAGCAGAATTTCAAAGCCGCATATTGTTCCTCGTGTGTTACCTCCATTGCAGCGGTAGGCGATACTGAACATGTCTGAACTTGCCTGGTTCTCACAGACGGGAAACTGAAGTACCAACAATATAACTACTACGGCGTGTTTGTTTCACATTAAGCTAACAGAATATAATAAGACTGAATTTTAGTGCGAAAACTTATGACCGTAAAACATTATGATCATCCTTTATTGAACAACCCTCGTAGCCTAACCGTAGAAACCCCATATTTTTAGCTCTAATAGTTTGCCTAATTCGACTCTTTACATAGATTATTCATGTATAACACTGAAAGGCCTACTTTTCAGTGAAAAGGGTATCGCGTAATGATGTGTTTTTGTCGCATATTGACTCTGGTAGAGATAATTCGAATATTTACAGAGATTATTCATGTCTAACAGTGGAAGGCGTATCTTTCAGTAGCAAAAGTGTTTTTTCTGAAGGTGACGGATAAAAATATTTTTGGCTCCGCTTTTTCTATTTATTTTGGTTTAACATTCATTCAAATTATAAGATATTACTTTCCACCAAAGTCTGTGCGTTGTTTCTCTATGGCCCTGGAAGGAATGTCGTGTAATTTTAAATTGCTAATAAGCCACATTATGTGCAATATGAATTGTTTGGTCATTTCAAGGCCTCAAGGAATACCAAAAGAACTGGAAAAACTTTGAAAACATACCTGCGAAGCCTCTTTGCGGAAATACAAATCTCAAGTATTTGAGGTTTAGGCTAAAGGCCAGAGAGCAATGGATATTTTCGAGCATAAAAACAAACCTTAACTTAGTCACGTGACAGAGCGGCGTAAAGTTAACAGGAAAAATTATTTGTTTCATTCCAGAAATTTTCATATAGTCTTTGTTATTTGCCGGAATTTTCATATAGCTATAGTTTTTTTTTTTTTTTTTTTCAGGTAGTAAGTTGCTATTTGCTTGTTTCGTGATCATGCAAAGCAAATGTAATTTTAAGGTCATAGCGACACGCACTGAGTTTAGATCGAAAATCCTCTGAAAACAAACACGAATCTAGGGAGCTTCATCGCCATTCTTTTGTCGACGTGTTGTAAAAATGCACACATATATTCCCTGTTAGTCTTTTATCTGCCACAGTTTTTATTTTACTTCCAGAAACCGCAACTGATAATTTGCGTTTCTTCACAAACGCTGAAAGAACAAGTGGACTCAAATTCATAAAAGCCTCGAGGGTTTCATATGAAGGCTTGCAGCAGAAGGAAATAAAATGGATTTTCAATCCCAATTCACATATCGCTCGTGCTGCTCAGCTTGCGAGCGATGAAACCTTTCTGGTCGCCATTCACTGACGACTCAACAATTTGACGTATTTCTTTCATCTGATTCCTTTGAAAGGTTGTTTGTAGTTCGGTAAGATTTTGATTTTATATCTAACATACGTGTGCTAAATTTTAAATGTTATTTCAACTAAAACATCCTCCATCGCCCAAAAGTTACGTATTGAACTCTAAATTAAGTGTTTTCTTGGGAAGCAATATAGACCCTTAAATGGAATTTTATTTGTCATAACTGATCATCTCAAAAATTTCTACAACAATAATATTTTCATATAAATTCCTAAAAATTAATACAGCACTTATTGACAACTACGTTGTAACAGCGCTTTTGGGTTATGTTTGAAGTATGAAAAGTTTACAAATTTATAAAAACTGATTATGTAAATATATTTAATAATTTAAATATGTAAAAATGTATGTAATTGTGTGATTGGCCGAAATAATAATGATATGACGTAATATGACGTAATGTGGTGACGTGCCATTGGATCGGCGAATCACAAAATGAAGAAGTAAGTAACGATAGTGACGATAAGTCAATAATCTTTAGTAGAGAGATATGTTCTTCAATCTTGTTTGATTACGATAAATCAATAATCCTTAGGAGAGTGATATGTTAATCCTGCATGAATATATGAAAATGCTTAATCGACGATGTTCGTGTATAGAATTCCTGTTACAAATGGAAGTGAACGTATGAACATAATTTTGGAGCTGATGTTGGCGTGGTTACCTTGTACAAGAGGATTCAAGAAAGAAATCAGAATTAACTACGAATAGTCCAACAGATTCCCGTTACAACGTCTGATAATTTTGTTTAATACTTTTAAAGTTGTACTTCAACAATATAAATTAATCGACTAAAGTAACACTTTTTATTAAGGCTGGATAAAATGTCACTTTAACTACTGTATCAATAAAATACAATCACTAGGTCTACATTTCAAGTATAATATTTATTGTAGTTTTAACATTTAGTAATGAAATGTACAGCTACAACTTGTATTCATTCAGTAATTAACAAATATTTTGCTATATGTTCACATTCTACTGACAATACATTCGTCAATGTAGCTTTCTGAAATGAAAATCAAATTAACCTAGAAACGACTAGCCAACATCGATTGTCTCATATTAGCAGGCGGCCTTGGTCTAAATAGCTCTATATTCCAGAACATAACATTACAAATAATTTTACTGTTTTATTACAGTTTAATTTAAAAATTGTAAGGTGCTGTTGTATTAATACATATATCGGACACATACTTTTTAAAACATTCCTCCTTTTTTAACCTCTCCAAAGAGTGCAAATTGTCCATACTTCCGAAATAAGCTTCTGTTTCGACGATAACCTCACTTTATTTAAAGTGTTACCGCGAGGCATTTCTTGCTGTTAAGGAAGAAAGAGAAATTAGAGGGAGCCAAGTTGGGCGAATATCTAATAAGGGGAATACATTAGTGTGACTTTGTGGGTTCGTGAAATTAAAATTCCTATTGCACCACTCAAAAATGTTCTTTATTTCCACCGAATTACAGTTGAACACTTGCCGATTACACAGAATTACGTAATGCACACAATTACAATTCACCAGTTCGTCCGTTATAGGTCCACTTGCACGCTCACTCTTCCGATGCATGTAGACAGTCTTCTCGTCCGTTCACTAGCTCGTCAAGCACTGACTTTTCTCCAGCCCGACGCGTTGCTTATATAAGACCAGCTGGCCAATCTAGAAGGTTCCGGATTAGATGAAATATCCCGTAAGTTCGAGAAATCGAGGGGAGCGGAAAGAGAAGGCACAGTAATGTTTTCCAGCCACCCCTCGTTACCGCTATAAGACAAATGAGTGGGCGTGGCGAACGCCTACCATCTCCTGCTGCTGCTGCCTGGCGGTTCTATAGAGAGTTCCAACGTTCGGGTGACAATAGCAATTCCTATCGTAATTCATGCAGTTTGGTGGGTACAATGCTCTATAAAGGTGCCAGTGCATTCTTGTGGTGAAGCAGCGCCTTCTGGCTCCAAAATGGCGTCGTATCTCCAACATTTTTGGGCCGATCACTTAGTATACGTATTGACCAGTAATTCGTTTTCAAGTTTCTCTAGCAAACAGTGACATCCTTCGCATTTCAAGAAATTGTCTCCATTTTTGGAGTCGGTGGAAGCATCTATGCCTTCTGTGGAGTAGATTCACTAGATACAGCCTAATTATTTGGTTTTTGTTTTGCTTCCGGAGTGTGATGATAAATGCAGATGTGATCGACAGTGATAACTCGACGCAAAGGATGATACTGAAATTAAAGGATTGCAATAAGTAAAGAATCATAATGGATTTCAAAGGAATGTTGGTTCTTTGTTACAACGCGTGCAGGTGCAGTGGAGTCAAATAACAATTGAGGGAGGATAGTTGCTTTTAACAAACGAAACGTAAGAAACATTGTCCTTAGCAGATTTCTAAAGGGTAGCACTTGACTTTGTTGAATGGGCTATTCTTCGGACCCTTCTTAATGGCATGGCAAAATAGTCACAAAGGGAATCTTTGTTTGAATAAGGGGCTTTCAGAAAGTGAATGATATACACCCACGCGCAACTGTGGAGGACAGTTCGTGGATTGGAACCAGTTATCTGGTTCTGTCTTGGTCGAGGGCATACCAGAAGTTATGAGAAAAGATATTTTTCGGTTTATATATACGTGAAGAACGAGTTAAGTTTTATCGAGTAATAAACATTTCATAAACAGTAACTCTGAACGGTGATATATTGGTAACGCTTGGTCGGCAAATTCAAGTTTGGTGTTGTGATAAAAGAAGCATTCATTAAACAAGTTTGAAACGGGCATTACAGTGTAATTAAAACCATCCTTCTCATACATATCCACGCATACCCTGAGATTAACCTGATTGCTTTATCCTGAACTAAACACCCATTTGCTTCAAACCGTCGCCCCAAGTGGAACTCTTTGCTCGCCATATATTGTTGCTTCAAGGGTCCTTGTGATTTTCCTTAAAGGTGTCCAAACACAGCTTCAATTGGAAAGCCGTACCCGCTTGTCCAATGCAAGTAAATGTGACACCGTTGGACAAACAACCTTTTCATCATGTAAAATATGAATTACAAAACCCACTAACACACCTATGACCCTCTGCTGCTTTAGTTTCCTTCGTTCTACGACAGCGAGAAACAATCTGTTTAATGACTTCCTTGTAACTACAATTGTTTTGGGTCTTCTCCAAAAATGTAGGCCTGTTGGAAGGTCTTTATAAACAGCTTCTGACAGGAGTACTCATTTAACTGCCCTCGTATGCGACAATTTCATAAATGCACGTTGATACAAAACGTGTTTCCGACAAACCTTCTGACTATTATACTATTTAGGTAAGCAGAGATGATGTAGAACTTATTTTGAGGAATATCGATTATAATACCGAACTCGTTACATCAGCCTAGAAATTTCTAATTAAGTTAAACGCTTATAGCTTGACTAAGGGTGAATATTATTATGTTCGTTCAGAAATCCGATTTGTTCACTAGAGCATGCAGTGAAGAAAGTACTTCGCATGTAAATTTACGTCACGTCACGTGCAAATTAAACCAGTAGCAGACTGTCCTTTGTTCTTCTCTCGCAGACGACGATATTAATTTTGCACGCTAACGCTCGTTCTCACATTGCGACAAATTTTTTTTTCTCTCTCTCTCAGCATAAGACAGAGAAAGAATATTATGCTTCTTCGAGCATGAAAATTCCACCATTTTAAAATAAATGCGAAATAAAGGTTTCAGTGAGGAGCGCAACGTGCGATGTATCATATGCAAGAATTGCCAACTTCTTTTTTATCTGGGTTTCTTTTGTTCTTAAGTCATTACTTCGCCATTGTTCAGAAATGTTACCATGTGTGTAATAAGTCTTTCTATTTTCTCTGCCGCTTAGTTGCAGGAAATGTTGCCTCACGCCTAATAGTTTGACTGCAGCGTTTTTCTATACATAGCAGTTTAGTGCCAGAAAAATTTATTTTTTTTAAAGTGTGTAAAGAACTATGTCCCAGAAGCAACTATTAGAATGATTTACTTCTCCCTCATTCAGTCACACATTTCATATGGTCTGGAGACCTGGGGCAATACTTCGAAATTAAATTTACACAAAATTTTTACTTTACAGAAAAGAGCAATTAGATATCTATCTAATTTAAAAACTAAAGAATCATGTAGGGAAGCCTTTCGTCAGCAAAAAATAATGACGCTGAGAAGCCTGTACATCTACAAAACAATTTTATATATGATAAAATACATCCCATTGCAAACAAATTCGGATATTCATAACCACAACACAAGAAACAAGAATAATTTCGCTACTATGACGTATAGACTCCACCTGTGTGACAAGTTGCCTAGTTACATGGGAACCAAGCTATATAACAAACTCCCAGCAGAAGTTAAAGTGTCTAGTAACTTAACAAAATTCAAATTTTTCTTGAAATCATATTTAATTAATAATGTTTTTTATTCACTTGATGAATTTCTAAACTAAGACTACAACTTCAGAATTTATAGTTTGAGTGCTAGTTTCTTATTTTACAATACTTATGACTAATACCTAGACATTGTATTAGGTGTACAAGACATTATACATTTAGAATAACATCACCTAAGTTTTAGTTTCTTCTAATATCTGTATATATATCAAAATATCCAGCAACTTTAATTGTATATAATAGACAACTTGCCCGTTTTCAACAATGCTTGTAAAAGTATTATTATTATTGTTATTATTATTATTATTATTATTATTATTATTATTATTATTATTATTATTATTATTATTATTATTATTATTATTATTATTATTATTATTATTATTATTATTATTATTATTATTATTATTATTATTATTATTATTATTATTATTATTATTATTATTATTATTATTATTATTATTATTATTATTATTATTATTATTATTATTATTATTATTATTATTATTATTATTATTATTA
>CM060947.1:263772102-263794602 GCA_030765055.1 Mantis religiosa | reverse complement strand
TTGTGTGTTTACTTTCTTTACAGTAAAAGGGTGGTCTTCAAGGATTCTTATTAAAACGGAACTTACTTACCTTTTGTACATAAAGGCCCGGTGGCATAAAAATCGCTAACTGTACTTCATTTATAATCGAAGATCAAAATTGAACTAAGTTTGTGAACCAGCGTGGGTTGTAAAATGCTGATCTTAGATCAGATGAACGCCGTTCAGTACTGATCCGAGATCAGAAAAACAAATGGGACTACATCGCCAAACAGGTCGCTTCGGTAGCGTAGATGATAGCATGTCTACCTCACGTTCAAGAGGTCCCGAGTTCGAATTTCGGTCATGTAAATGAAATGTGTAGTGTTTAACGCCCGATTTTACTACATACGGCACCGCAGACGATGTCATTGGTGATACATGAGATGAAGATGGAGCACCGGTGGAATGAGATGGCGGAGGAAACCGGAGAACCCGGAGAAAACCCGCCCCAGCGCCGTGTTGTCCACCACAAATCTCACTTTACGGTCGCCTGGGATAGAACCCGGGCCGTCTTGGTGAGAGCCAAGCGGTCTAACCACTGAGCCACGGCGCGGCCTGAATCTTGGACAGGGTGAGTTACCTGGATAAGGCCTTTTCCGGGGTTTTCCCTTATCCTTCAAGACGAATGTCGGATAACTCTGAGCTAAAAAAAAAATATCGTCAATCATGTTGCAACTTTGGTGTTGTATCGAAAGAAATCGAGAATTATTGCAACTATTCGACCCTGTTTAATATAAGAGCACAGAGTAGCCAATCTAGACATAACAAAAACTAAATAAATCTTTCGCTTTATGGTTATTTGTCCTAGAAATAATGTTATTTTAAACAAACACTTTAAGAATTTACTCCGTAATGAGACAGTATTTATCAAAAGTTAATTACTTCGCTTACTTTATCTCCATTATATGCCCAATGTACACTCTGAGGCGGTCCTTGCCCGTTAAGCACCTCGTTGAGCCCTCCCGGTACTCAACACCTCATAAGATAGGATTTGTGATAGGTGAGGACTGCGGATGGGAGGTTTTCAACAGGTCGGGGGTTTTCCTCAAGGTTGATCAGCATGAATACTCGCTTTTGAGTTCCAGGGAGTGGGTGCGTCCTGATAGTGTGTGGGTATTATCACATAGAAGACACCACGACCTTTGAATGTCAAGTTTATTGTTACAATTAGTCCTCTCCACTCGCCACTGTTGACGATGTTATTCGCACATTAGGCGCGAGATTGGAGATTTTCCCGTTGCTGTGCGCATGACACGACTGATATGTATCTGTGTACGCGTTGTTCCTGAACATCGTTAGTGAATTACTTCGCAGAACATAGTATTTCCGGAGGATTATTAAACAAAAACGGAGTTTGGTGAAATCTTAATGACGTTGTAATGTGTGCAGTTTCTCTCATTCGCTAACACAGGATGTTCGATAACCACCTAATGTGAGTTACTCCGTCCATCCACGAACGCGGACTCTGATGAGCTTTCAGTACTTGTTGCCCCCTTCACTCGCCGAAACAGAGTGTTTTTCCTAGCAAACAACGGACCTCGCCATTGCACAAATTTCCTCTTCCTTTCGCCGAATTTTGGACACTTTAGAGGTCATGTGACCTGTTGCTTGTCCCTTATAGGTTGTGTTTCATCCCTACTCTTGAATTTAATAGCAATTTCTAGTGTATGAGGTATGTATTCCACGCGAATTTCTCTTTCCCACAGTCAAGCTAATTAATGCATAAGCATGTTTGAAAATGTGTATCTTAGATTCCAGAGTCTATTCTCTCGTCACGTATCATGTGCGGACCAAGACATTGGCTGGCGCCGAAGGTCTATCCTTGGACAATGCCACCTTTGTCGGCTAGGAACACAAATCAAATACCTGTGAGGGGAAAGTGTACATGTTCCTCGTTCTCGTGACACGTTGGGTTCATGCTTTTAATAACATATATCGGGTATGCCTGTTTAGTATCTGCAATTGTATATTTAATCATTATCCTCTATATTTATTATAACTTTGTTTAATTCATTTTGTGGTATCTATCCGTCCTTAATTATGCATGCAATAATACTTTTGGGATTATTATGACGATGTTATGCCTAACAGGAACGATATCAACTCTTTTCATGTTCGTTTGTTTACAATACTGTGAGCTGGAAAATGTAAACAAAAAATAGAAAATAAATGAAGTTTTAAATTACAAATTATTATATTTGTATATAAAAGATGGAAGTTCAAGCAAAACAGAAGATGCGTTCAGCTAATTTAAATCTCGCATAACACTTCTTATTTCAACCTTTTCCATAGACATTCTGATGAAATGAGATCTTAAATCTGCAATCTCCAATATAACTTTGTGTATTGTTCTAAACGCACTCTCTTTATTTATATTAAATATATCCCTAATCACCATTCACGAACTATTGTGTAAATTCTGCAGTTCTGCTGATGAAAGCTCACTCAAGTTAACTGGAAAAAATACACCGCTTAAGTTTGATCTTAGATCAAGAGGCCATGAACTTACATCAATATTTATACAAACAAATTTCTAAGTTCAGCTTCATTGAAGATCATTTTCATATGCTTGAACATATATTATCTTTTATACAACCGAGCCTTAATGTAATGAACAAAAATACCCGATTTCACCAACAAATGTTAAAATCGACGTTAAAAAACTGAGTTAAAACTGTTGAAGTTCTTGCATTTCACCAAGTTGTTTTCTCAAAATGTTAACAAACACGTTTAACGCCAAGAGATGTGTAAATATTATAGATAGAGAAGACTCTGGATGCGTCCTATTATTTGCTGAACGTACTGAGATATGCTTTTGTTTTCACTTTCGTCTACACACAGCTGAAAAAAATGGTTGTTGAACAAAATCAGAAGAGAATACGTGGCATAAATTTCTCATCAATCCAATAAAAAGTTTTAGTTCAAATAGTAATTAAATATAAGAACATTGTGCAAAAATAAGAACAAGAACTCGGTAAATGTGAAAGAGAAAGATTCGACATGGCAAAAGAAATGAGTTTAATTCGAATTCAACTTCGTCAATATTATATAATTTTAAAATGAGGAGGAAAGGACAAGTAACGGGTGACTTGAACGTTTCAAGACGGGAGGTGGGCAGTGTATTATCCATATAATTCAGTGAATTATAAAATCGCAAAGTTATTAATACGTGAAGCAAAGGAGAGATCGACATATTCCTTTCGATGCATGTTCTAACTCAGTATTACGTAAATTTAAAACGAGGAGCGAAGAAGGACAAGTGACGAGCGACTTGAACGTTCCAAGACGCGAGGTGGACAGTGTATTATCCACATAATTCAGTGAATTATAAAATCGCAGTTATTAATACTTGAAGCAAAGGCGAGATCGCCATATTCCTTTCGATGCATGTTCTAACTCAGTATTACGTAAATTTAAAACCAGGAGCGAAGAAGGACAAGTGACAAGTGACTTGAACGCTTCAAGACGGGGGTTGGACAGTGTATTATCCACATAATTCAGTGAATTATAAATTCGCAAAGTTATTAATCCTTGAAGCAAAGGTGAGATTGGCATATTCCTTTCGATGCATGTCCTAAATCAATATTAGTAAATTTAAAACGAGGAGCGAAGAAGGACAAGTGACGAGTGACTTGAACGTTTCAAGACGGGAGGTGGACAGTGTATTATCCACATAATTCAGTAAATTATAAAATCGCAAAGTTATTAACCCTTGAAGCAAAGACGAGATCGGCATATTCCTTTCGATACATGTTCTAACTCAATACTACGTAAATTTAAAACGAGGAGCGAAGAAAGACAAGTGACGAGTAACTTGAACGTTTCAAGATGAGAGGTGGACAATGTATTATCAACATAATTCAGTGAATTATAAAATCGCAGTTATTAATACTTGAAGCAAAGGCGAGATCGGCAAGTAGGTTAAATAAGAGTGAACGAGCACACAGTTTATGGGCAAGATGGCGGCCGTGCGCAATCTATGTATTTAAAGAATTTATTATCCTATTTAGTTTATTTTTGCTATATTTAGAGGTTTTCGGGGCGTATTTAGCGTGGTTTTGTTTGTTATTTAAGGGCTTCTGGGGCATATTGAAAGGATTTTGCGACGTATTTACTAGCTTTTTGAAGTATTAGGGCTTCTTGGGGTGCATTTAGCCCGTTTCTGGTGTATTTAGGAGCTTCTGGAAGGTATTTACCAGCTTATTGCAGAATTTAGAAGCTTTTATCGTGTATTCAAGGGCGTTTGCTGGGGCGTATTTAGAGGCATTTGAAGTATTTAGGACTTTATTGGGATGTATTTAAGGTCCTTTTTATGTATTTAGGGGCTTTTGGAGCGCATTAGAGACTTTTTGAAGTATTTAGAGCTTCTAGCGATGTACATAGAGGCTTTTGGGAGGTATCGCGTCTAGGGGAGTGCATTTAGTGTCTTTTGCTATATTTTGGGGATTTTGAGTTGTATTTAGAGACATTTGCTGTGTTTGTGAGCTTTAAGGGCATATTTTTTTGGTTTTTTTTCGGGTATTCAGAGGCTTCTGGGGGTGTATCTAGAGACTTCTACGACATATTTAGTGTCCTGAGCGGTGTATTAATGACTCTATGGTGTAATTTAGAGATTCTTGGGATGTATTTAGAGGCTATTGGGACATACTTACTGACTTTCTGATGTATTTATAAGCTTTTGAGCCGTACTTATCGTCTTTCTGTTGTATTTAGTGGCTTTTGAGACGTAATTAGAGGCTTTTTGGAGCGATTTAATGGCTTCGAAATGCATTTAGGAGCTTTTTGATGTGTAATTTAGAGATATTTAATGCGTTCTTAGCGACTTTTTTTAGAGTTTATTTAGTGGCTTTTGATTCAATTTACACGTTTCTTGGGGAGTGTATTTAGAGTCTTTAGGGATGCATTTAGTGGCTTGGCAATTATTTAGGAGGTTCTCGGGGTACATTTACTGTCTTTAAGATGTGCTTAGCTGACTTAGACTGCATTTGAATTGCAGTAGTTTAATTCATCATCAGTTGATTCTTCATCATCATCATCATCATCAGTTAGTCATCATGGTTTTAACCATTTCAAAACGTTTACTCCTCATTTGTAATCGGAGCTTCTATCAGTTTAAACTAATCTAACCTAACCTACCCTAATGTAACCTAACCAAAACCCAAGTCTTCCTCTTATGTTTTACTATTTCACCCTATCATAAACTAAGCTAACCTAACACTTTAACCTAACCCAAGTCTTTCACTTATGCTTTACTGTTTTCATCCTATTATAACCTAACTTAAGCTAACCTAAACTAACACTTTAACCTAACCCAAGTCCTCCACTTATGCTTTACTGTTTTCATCCTATTATAACCTAACCTACGCTAACCTAAACTAACACTTTAACCTAACCCAAGTCCTCCACTTATGCTTTACTGTTTTCATCCCATGATAAGCTAACCTAACCTAACCTAACTTATCCTAACTGTGCGATTCTCTAACACTTTAACCTAACCCATGTCTTTCACTTATGCTTTACTGTTTTCATCCTATTATAACCTAACCTAAGCTAACCTAAACTAACACTTTAACCTAACCCAAGTCCTCCACTTATGCTTTACTGTTTTCATCCTATTATAACCTAACCTACGCTAACCTAAACTAACACTTTAACCTAACCCAAGTCCTCCACTTATGCTTTACTGTTTTCATCCCATTATAAGCTAACCTAACCTAACCTAACTTATCCTAACTGTGCGATTCTCTAACACGTTAACCAAACCGAAGTCCTAATCTATTTCATCCCATTATAAGCTAACCTAACCTAATACTTTAACCTAACCAAAGTCCTACACTTGTGCTTTACTATTTCATCCCATTATAAGCAAACCTAACCTAACTGTGCTTTTGTGGTTAATTTGGATACATTTTTGTGGTTGCATCAGTTAATTGTTTACGTTGGTTCTGTGCTCTCGTTGGTAGTTTGGCTACATAGGCTAATTGATCAGGTGTGACTACCTAACCTATCTTTGTGTTGCTTTTGAAGCATTTGTTTTTCACATTGTATTTTTTGCACTTACTTCCCTTCCACTCTATCCTCTTTTATGAAGCTTTAAACCTAACACTGTCTGATACTCTAACCAATGATACTGAAGTACTTGTATATTAGTTTTATGTGGGACATTTTGTGAATTCTCTTATGATATCCCCTCCCAAGCTTTTACTTGTGTTTGTATAAAGTAAATCAGGGTATACTTAGCTTGTATTTCAATGGTAGACGCCTCTCCTCTTTTATCTGGGCTGGAGACCAGCACTAGAATATAATCCTAGTGGCAGAGTTAACGCCTTCCTCCATTGTTATTATTTCTTCTTTCTTCCTCAGGCGTCGTGAGAGTCGTAGGATAGATGTCACTTGTGTAAATATTCATTCTGTAGCTTAGCTTACAGAGATAACCATTATCTTCTGATCTAAGTTGCCCCCTTTTGCACACATTCTGCAATACTATAGTGTCCGTACGCGTATGTTGATACTCCATCCTCAGCAATCATTCTCTTGTCGTCATGAGGAGATAGGGCTATTTTATTAGCTTCAACTGTTGAAACATTATGTTTCTGGGATAGGATTAGGTTCATAGGAGTTCTTAGAATCTTTTGGGTTTTAAGGCAATCCACATAGCTATCGAAGTTGATGTATTGCTTGATTGCGCTACGCTTTATGCCTTTAATCTTCTTGATTACACCTCCATCCATGTCGAGTGCATACATCTTGGGTCTCAGTCCTACAAAGCGATGAATAATTTTTCCACAGGCTTCATCTTTAAATTTTCCCAACACTTTCCTGTTGTTTGTAGAATGACATATATGGTCGACAGGATAATCAGCTGTATCCAGATGTTCAAGAAAACGTAACTTATCCTGATATATATCTCTTGTAGTCACTCTATGGATGAAAGAGTCTGTATCCATATACATGAGTTTCAGATTTTCAAGCCCGTAATACGGTAATAGCACATCATAATGATATCGATACATCAAGGTCTTTGAGATATCCAACACACACATCCCAATGTATATAGGTTTGTTGAACACTATCTCTCGCGAAGTCATGTGTACTGCAGCCAGATTTGGTCCATATATAGTTCGATCAATAAACGTAGGCTTAGCAACCAGCTTTTCCAATGTCTTCCAATCGGTAATAAGTCGTATATTCAGTCGATTTCTTATATTCTCCATAGTTTTTCCAAACATAGCATTGTTAAAAAGTTTGTACAGATCCTTCTCGAAATCATTGCTAGATCCTTGTCGTAGCCGGTTATTGCATTCGACATAAGGCTTTAACCAGGACGACTGTCGAAATTGTAGCACACGATGGATCTTTATCAGTTTTAACCCATGATCAAGGGCTTGCTTCAAGGTCATGTAATGCACCACATACTTAGTTCGTGATCCAAGGTGTGGAATTAGCTTCTTTGTAGAAGAATCCTTAGGCTTGATACACTCAGGCAGGAATGGTAAATCATTATGCAGCTCATGAAGTTCTGTAGGATATTCAAGGTCCACTTCTAAAATGAAGCCGAGAGGGTCATCTTCTCGTAGTATTTCTAGGTTAATATCTGCCGGAGAAACCCACTCAAAACCCCCATAAGGAAGGGCGTGGCACATAGCCCAGCCATATTGGTTATTTGCGTCCTCGTACGTAATATATTGAGAAGGCTTACTCGAGTCATATTCTTCCATGTAGATGTTGTTCGCCTTTGCATACCGATGAGAAACTTGACATAATCCTCCTCTTATACCTGATTCAACCATGAGTAGCTGATCGTAATCCTGTAGCAATTCTAGTTCAATTCCCGTATACAGCAGCATTGCATCCCACGTAAGTCCAGGAGATGTAAAATAATGGGCAGGATCAACTTTATGCGTTCTTAGGGTCTGGTCTCTGAATGTCTCAAACACATCAGTTAATAGAAGAACATCTGAAGTTAGATAGAGATCGCTATACTCTCCTAATGTTTTAATGTTAAACTGTCTCCATACACTTTTTGCGTGTTCATACTCTCCATCACTAATTTCTTCAGTGTTCAGCTTGTTGTAGAATGCTTCCCTTGGAGGTAGTTCTGTTTCATTTAAAACATCCCACGATGTAACGTAATCGTAGGGGAAAACACCCTTACGTGTCATAAGTTTGATCTGCTCTGCTCCAAAGTGCTTTAGTGTTTCAGGATATGTTGTTAGATTTTTTGCTAGTTTATCCAAGCTGGTACTAAGGAAGCGGTAGGTATCCACAAAGCGAAGTTTTATATTTCCAACATACTTGGAAAATGATATGTAACTTTCCTCAGAGCTAGGAATAACTTCTACTCTATCACTAGTACAGCCTAACTCCTTAACAATGAAATGGGAGTCATATCCACTCAGGTTATGTATGAAGACGGGAATATAATTAGGCGTTTTACAGATTAGATTGCACTGATTATGTAGACTTCCCCGATATTCTCCGCTTACATGATCATGATCCCGTACTTTCCAATTATCTCCGGTAAATTCTTTACCACATAAGTAGCATTCTGTAGAAGATTCGAATGATTTTTGCTGCTCATCTGTTAGAGTCAATGGAGCGCCAGTTTTATATACACCATTAATCTTCTTTGCGATAGAACTTACATATTCCATAAACTTCGGTGCAGCATCATAACCACGATATACATAGGGTGCTGTAGGAAGATCAGTCTGTAAACCTTCAATTGTAGCTGAAGATTTGACATAAACACAGAAACTCATAGGAATATGCTTCTGATATGGAACTGTATAAGACGTTTCGGGATTAGAAGAACACCCCTGATAAGGAGTAAGAATGCTTTCAAAGTCAGCATAGATGACATAAGGTAATTTCAGCATCCTTTCATAATTCTTGAATCTAACGATAGATTTCTCCTTCGTTGGCATAACAATCTTAGCAACTCCGTGTTGGCTACATATTTTTCTATGCTCACTTAACTTGTCCACTCCTCCTCGTCCATACTGATCATCAAAGTGCGTAAAACAGCGTTTACAGATGTAGATCTTTCCCTGGCGTTTCGTTCTTTGTTGATGAATAAGTCTCTCGAAATTCTTTATATACACGTAATGATGACGTCCAGCAGCATTATTTAATAGAAGCAGGTCACGATGGTCGGGCAGTTCTTCATCGACAACCTTCATAGGAAACACTTGTTTCTTCTCATCCAGTCCGAAAACATTTATAGAGATGTTATTTATGCGTTCAAATTTAGGGATATCAGTCAAGCTCGTAGGAAACGAGACGCAGGTAAAGTCATATCTCTCTTGAAGATCCTTATATTTGTTAACACGATGAGGATTCCTTTGAATGAATTTGGCAAGTATGGCGTACATGAAACATTTTTCATCTTCATAGTTCTGTGGATTTATGCAGGCTTGTTTCGCTTCTAAAGATGGCGGTAGAGGAATGTAACTGCTTCCTCTTAGCGCATTATTCCTATTAATTCTAACTCGAACCCCGTCAACAGCTAATAAAGCCCAGTTGCTTCCTTTAAGTTGACTTTCCTCCATTTCAGTACAAAGTTTCTTAAATTTCCTTTCCAAGATGGCGTCCAAGTCACTTTCTAAAAATATTGCTTGATTTTGCGTTTTGAAGGCTTTATCAGTAGTATCTCCAACAGCATTTACAAACTGACATTCAGTCATGATGTTACATTTAATACTTTTGTGAATCCTTAGCTCCTTCTGAATGGCTTGAATTATCCGCTGTTTTGATTCTTGGAGATACGTTGACAGATCTTGACGTGTACTACACTGTATGAAATATGATTTCAGCCGATCTTGAAAAGCTGTCTCGTATTCAATGACATCATCTTCATCAGGAACCATTAACAGCAGTTTATGTTTAGTAGGCTCAATCTTGATTTTCTTGGCAGTAATTCTACCACAACGTTCTTGATGTGCATCTCTGCGATGTTCAGTACCATAAACCTCTCTGCAATGCTTACATTCGTAATATTGACCGCAAGCCAGTTCATGTCTGTTTTTGTGGTAGTTCCTCAGGAAACACTTTCCACATTTGCTACACTTGTATTCCGGTATATCATTTAAAAGAGATTCCATCACTTTAGTGTTCCACATCGTAGCACTAAGTAGTTTAATTCTTGGCTGAATATGTCGCTCAGTAACTGTTTGATACACTTTTCACTTCTTTTCTACACTTTGATAACGTATCAACACTTCGTTATACTCGGATTTAACTGCAGTAGTTGATCCACTAAGCTAGAAACACACTAGCGCAATAACAATTAATCTCAATTAAGCTCTACTTATACAATTATGGCGAACCTAAAAGAAAACTTCATCATCCCCACCACCAGGGTTCGAAGACGTCGCTACTATCGGAGAAAAAATGAATTAAAAATTCACGAGTAATACCTCTACCATTATTATAATTATATAGGACCATCATGATCAAAAGCATCATCATAGTCACCATGTCAAATTCATTTACCATAACTGTATGATTAAAACAAAGAGAAATAAAGAAAAAAGAAAATATTTCAGCCTCCATTGCTCCCAGCCAACACCTACCACTCCTACCACCCCTACCACCCCTTAAAGATTCTCTCCCACCTCCAAACGTTTAAGCAAACCGGTTTCGTTATACTTCATCGCCCAAACCAGGTATACGGAGGACCGCTGACGTCACGAACAATTGGAGACAGAATGTCTGGCTTTCTGCGACAGGTTTCAACATGCATCATTTACGCATGAGTATACATAAAAGCTTCGAAAGAGCCAATATTGCAAGCATCGGGATAGAAGCATTCTAGGAAAGGTCAAACAAACCAACCCTCTTCAATGTTTAAGGATGTTTTATTCACAGGTATTCAGAAAATGCTCACTTAATATTATGTAATATATAAATTGCGATTTTATAAGTTTCACGGTAAACAGTAATGCACATCATTTACAGCTCATTAGCCAATCCAGCTTCAAAGACGCTCCTTTATCCCATTTTTCTTCTTAACCGCTTCCATCCGTGCCCTCTTATGTAAGTTTTACTGATTTTTATAAGTTGGAGCAAGCAATTATATTTAATTAAGCATGTTATATTAACCTTTAGAGAAATTATTGTATTCTGTGGGTTTCAGAGAGGCCAACTATTTAAGGTTTTTAGTCAATTTTAACAAATTTATGCATTAAAGATATGTATTGACGGATTTTTCTAATATTGGAAACGTTTTCAGCTTGCAGACAAGCCCAAAATATGTATATTTCGAGGGTTATTTAAAATATCCCACAGAGATTCGAACCAAGGTCCTATCTGCGTAAATTACCTTTTCAACAACTATTCTGGTCTAATTTGTGTATTTGTACTTTATTTCATAATTCTAGACCCACTGCTTACAGATATATTAAAATAAACCGATTCAGGACTCGAACCAAGGACACTGGGTGTATGGCATAAAGCTGGTGGACGCTCCTTAACAGTATGAAATTAATAAAGTTTATTTGAAGTTTCTATCGCAAATAGTTTCCAGGTTATGATAATAATAATCAAAGCATTGATATGTGCGAGAGTCGATTCCAGGACCAATGTCAGGGTTAAAGTTACCCTTTAGGATACGATTCCTTACTATAAATTCATTAGCGTTAATTACATTTGGATATCTTGAAGGATTCAGGAGGTATAGACTAAAAATTAGTGGAGAAAAAGTACCGTGTTTTCAGGGTGGTGGGGGAAGGCTGTGACGTCATTTATGACACGTGTCACGAGTCGGACGGTATTTTGTAAGGACAAAGGAGTGTGATAATTACATTACATTGTAATCCAATTAGCGGCATGTCTTTGAGAGATTTTAACATGTTGAGTCCATTCTGTGACGTCATTAAGGCGCGTGTCATTGAGGGGTGTGTCTATGAAGTTCGTTTTGGTCGTGTGCCATTTAGGATGTGGCTGTGACGTCATTTATGGCGCGTGTGACACGGCCCTGGCTATGACATCATTTGGAGTTGGCGCGTGGCCTTAGGGGTGTGGCTATGACGTCATTATAAGTTGGCGCGTGCCGCGAGGGTATGTCTATTACCTCACTCATCTTAAAGCAGCACTTTAAAGTTTATTTCATCGCTCTGGGCCCATTGGTTTCGAAAATATTCAAATTTTCCGATTCGGGACTCGAACAAAGAACCCCTCAGCTACACACTTCTAGGATATGATTAACTAGGATAATTATTACCACATAAAGTTTATTTCATCGCTCTAAACCCATTGGTTACGGAGATATTCAGGTTTACCGATTCAGGCCTCGAACCAAGGACAACGGGTATATGAGAGAAAGTCAGCAGATGCTCCTTAACGATATAAAAGTAATAAAGTTTATCCGAGGTCGCTATCATTAATAGTTTCGGAGTTATAAGAATAATAAGTGTAGTGATTTGCACGGGATTCGAACCAGGACCATTGGTAAACTTACGCGAGGTCTTAAAAGATGCGCCCTGTTATGAAAAATTTATTAGAGGTTATTTCACCGCGATATCTTGATTGGTTCAGGAGATATAGGCGAAAACGTGGAGTAGATAGATAATACCGCTTTCAAATCACTCAAAGAGATGCCGACATCTGATAAGCAATTATGACACCTCCTTGTCGGCATGCCGACAAAGAGATGCCGCCAATTGATAACAGATGAAATCACCTCTTTGTAGGCCTCTAATTGTTTAATGAGGCATTAAATTGAACACATGTTTTCACACTCCACCTTAAATTAACGCCTCATTAATCAATTAATAACCTCCATAATCTATCTACTCCACGTTTTCGCCTATATCTCCTGAACCAATCAAGATATCGCGGTGAAATAACCTCTAATAAATTTTTCATAACAGGGCGCATCTTTTAAGACCTCGCGGAAGTTTACCAATGGTCCTGGTTCGAATCCCGTGCAAATCACTACACTTATTATTCTTATAACTCCGAAACTATTAATGATAGCGACCTCGGATAAACTTTATTACTTTTATATCGTTAAGGAGCATCTGCTGACTTTCTCTCATATACCCGTTGTCCTTGGTTCGAGGCCTGAATCGGTAAACCTGAATATCTCCGTAACCAATGGGTTTAGAGCGATGAAATAAACTTTATGTGGTAATAATTATCCTAGTTAATCATATCCTAGAAGTGTGTAGCTGAGGGGTTCTTTGTTCGAGTCCCGAATCGGAAAATTTGAATATTTTCGAAACCAATGGGCCCAGAGCGATGAAATAAACTTTAAAGTGCTGCTTTAAGATGAGTGAGGTAATAGACATACCCTCGCGGCACGCGCCAACTTATAATGACGTCATAGCCACACCCCTAAGGCCACGCGCCAACTCCAAATGATGTCATAGCCAGGGCCGTGTCACACGCGCCATAAATGACGTCACAGCCACATCCTAAATGGCACACGACCAAAACGAACTTCATAGACACACCCCTCAATGACACGCGCCTTAATGACGTCACAGAATGGACTCAACATGTTAAAATCTCTCAAAGACATGCCGCTAATTGGATTACAATGTAATGTAATTATCACACTCCTTTGTCCTTACAAAATACCGTCCGACTCGTGACACGTGTCATAAATGACGTCACAGCCTTCCCCCACCACCCTGAAAACACGGTACTTTTTCTCCACTAATTTTTAGTCTATACCTCCTGAATCCTTCAAGATATCCAAATGTAATTAACGCTAATGAATTTATAGTAAGGAATCGTATCCTAAAGGGTAACTTTAACCCTGACATTGGTCCTGGAATCGACTCTCGCACATATCAATGCTTTGATTATTATTATCATAACCTGGAAACTATTTGCGATAGAAACTTCAAATAAACTTTATTAATTTCATACTGTTAAGGAGCGTCCACCAGCTTTATGCCATACACCCAGTGTCCTTGGTTCGAGTCCTGAATCGGTTTATTTTAATATATCTGTAAGCAGTGGGTCTAGAATTATGAAATAAAGTACAAATACACAAATTAGACCAGAATAGTTGTTGAAAAGGTAATTTACGCAGATAGGACCTTGGTTCGAATCTCTGTGGGATATTTTAAATAACCCTCGAAATATACATATTTTGGGCTTGTCTGCAAGCTGAAAACGTTTCCAATATTAGAAAAATCCGTCAATACATATCTTTAATGCATAAATTTGTTAAAATTGACTAAAAACCTTAAATAGTTGGCCTCTCTGAAACCCACAGAATACAATAATTTCTCTAAAGGTTAATATAACATGCTTAATTAAATATAATTGCTTGCTCCAACTTATAAAAATCAGTAAAACTTACATAAGAGGGCACGGATGGAAGCGGTTAAGAAGAAAAATGGGATAAAGGAGCGTCTTTGAAGCTGGATTGGCTAATGAGCTGTAAATGATGTGCATTACTGTTTACCGTGAAACTTATAAAATCGCAATTTATATATTACATAATATTAAGTGAGCATTTTCTGAATACCTGTGAATAAAACATCCTTAAACATTGAAGAGGGTTGGTTTGTTTGACCTTTCCTAGAATGCTTCTATCCCGATGCTTGCAATATTGGCTCTTTCGAAGCTTTTATGTATACTCATGCGTAAATGATGCATGTTGAAACCTGTCGCAGAAAGCCAGACATTCTGTCTCCAATTGTTCGTGACGTCAGCGGTCCTCCGTATACCTGGTTTGGGCGATGAAGTATAACGAAACCGGTTTGCTTAAACGTTTGGAGGTGGGAGAGAATCTTTAAGGGGTGGTAGGGGTGGTAGGAGTGGTAGGTGTTGGCTGGGAGCAATGGAGGCTGAAATATTTTCTTTTTTCTTTATTTCTCTTTGTTTTAATCATACAGTTATGGTAAATGAATTTGACATGGTGACTATGATGATGCTTTTGATCATGATGGTCCTATATAATTATAATAATGGTAGAGGTATTACTCGTGAATTTTTAATTCATTTTTTCTCCGATAGTAGCGACGTCTTCGAACCCTGGTGGTGGGGATGATGAAGTTTTCTTTTAGGTTCGCCATAATTGTATAAGTAGAGCTTAATTGAGATTAATTGTTATTGCGCTAGTGTGTTTCTAGCTTAGTGGATCAACTACTGCAGTTAAATCCGAGTATAACGAAGTGTTGATACGTTATCAAAGTGTAGAAAAGAAGTGAAAAGTGTATCAAACAGTTACTGAGCGACATATTCAGCCAAGAATTAAACTACTTAGTGCTACGATGTGGAACACTAAAGTGATGGAATCTCTTTTAAATGATATACCGGAATACAAGTGTAGCAAATGTGGAAAGTGTTTCCTGAGGAACTACCACAAAAACAGACATGAACTGGCTTGCGGTCAATATTACGAATGTAAGCATTGCAGAGAGGTTTATGGTACTGAACATCGCAGAGATGCACATCAAGAACGTTGTGGTAGAATTACTGCCAAGAAAATCAAGATTGAGCCTACTAAACATAAACTGCTGTTAATGGTTCCTGATGAAGATGATGTCATTGAATACGAGACAGCTTTTCAAGATCGGCTGAAATCATATTTCATACAGTGTAGTACACGTCAAGATCTGTCAACGTATCTCCAAGAATCAAAACAGCGGATAATTCAAGCCATTCAGAAGGAGCTAAGGATTCACAAAAGTATTAAATGTAACATCATGACTGAATGTCAGTTTGTAAATGCTGTTGGAGATACTACTGATAAAGCCTTCAAAACGCAAAATCAAGCAATATTTTTAGAAAGTGACTTGGACGCCATCTTGGAAAGGAAATTTAAGAAACTTTGTACTGAAATGGAGGAAAGTCAACTTAAAGGAAGCAACTGGGCTTTATTAGCTGTTGACGGGGTTCGAGTTAGAATTAATAGGAATAATGCGCTAAGAGGAAGCAGTTACATTCCTCTACCGCCATCTTTAGAAGCGAAACAAGCCTGCATAAATCCACAGAACTATGAAGATGAAAAATGTTTCATGTACGCCATACTTGCCAAATTCATTCAAAGGAATCCTCATCGTGTTAACAAATATAAGGATCTTCAAGAGAGATATGACTTTACCTGCGTCTCGTTTCCTACGAGCTTGACTGATATCCCTAAATTTGAACGCATAAATAACATCTCTATAAATGTTTTCGGACTGGATGAGAAGAAACAAGTGTTTCCTATGAAGGTTGTCGATGAAGAACTGCCCGACCATCGTGACCTGCTTCTATTAAATAATGCTGCTGGACGTCATCATTACGTGTATATAAAGAATTTCGAGAGACTTATTCATCAACAAAGAACGAAACGCCAGGGAAAGATCTACATCTGTAAACGCTGTTTTACGCACTTTGATGATCAGTATGGACGAGGAGGAGTGGACAAGTTAAGTGAGCATAGAAAAATATGTAGCCAACACGGAGTTGCTAAGATTGTTATGCCAACGAAGGAGAAATCTATCGTTAGATTCAAGAATTATGAAAGGATGCTGAAATTACCTTATGTCATCTATGCTGACTTTGAAAGCATTCTTACTCCTTATCAGGGGTGTTCTTCTAATCCCGAAACGTCTTATACAGTTCCATATCAGAAGCATATTCCTATGAGTTTCTGTGTTTATGTCAAATCTTCAGCTACAATTGAAGGTTTACAGACTGATCTTCCTACAGCACCCTATGTATATCGTGGTTATGATGCTGCACCGAAGTTTATGGAATATGTAAGTTCTATCGCAAAGAAGATTAATGGTGTATATAAAACTGGCGCTCCATTGACTCTAACAGATGAGCAGCAAAAATCATTCGAATCTTCTACAGAATGCTACTTATGTGGTAAAGAATTTACCGGAGATAATTGGAAAGTACGGGATCATGATCATGTAAGCGGAGAATATCGGGGAAGTCTACATAATCAGTGCAATCTAATCTGTAAAACGCCTAATTATATTCCCGTCTTCATACATAACCTGAGTGGATATGACTCCCATTTCATTGTTAAGGAGTTAGGCTGTACTAGTGATAGAGTAGAAGTTATTCCTAGCTCTGAGGAAAGTTACATATCATTTTCCAAGTATGTTGGAAATATAAAACTTCGCTTTGTGGATACCTACCGCTTCCTTAGTACCAGCTTGGATAAACTAGCAAAAAATCTAACAACATATCCTGAAACACTAAAGCACTTTGGAGCAGAGCAGATCAAACTTATGACACGTAAGGGTGTTTTCCCCTACGATTACGTTACATCGTGGGATGTTTTAAATGAAACAGAACTACCTCCAAGGGAAGCATTCTACAACAAGCTGAACACTGAAGAAATTAGTGATGGAGAGTATGAACACGCAAAAAGTGTATGGAGACAGTTTAACATTAAAACATTAGGAGAGTATAGCGATCTCTATCTAACTTCAGATGTTCTTCTATTAACTGATGTGTTTGAGACATTCAGAGACCAGACCCTAAGAACGCATAAAGTTGATCCTGCCCATTATTTTACATCTCCTGGACTTACGTGGGATGCAATGCTGCTGTATACGGGAATTGAACTAGAATTGCTACAGGATTACGATCAGCTACTCATGGTTGAATCAGGTATAAGAGGAGGATTATGTCAAGTTTCTCATCGGTATGCAAAGGCGAACAACATCTACATGGAAGAATATGACTCGAGTAAGCCTTCTCAATATATTACGTACGAGGACGCAAATAACCAATATGGCTGGGCTATGTGCCACGCCCTTCCTTATGGGGGTTTTGAGTGGGTTTCTCCGGCAGATATTAACCTAGAAATACTACGAGAAGATGACCCTCTCGGCTTCATTTTAGAAGTGGACCTTGAATATCCTACAGAACTTCATGAGCTGCATAATGATTTACCATTCCTGCCTGAGTGTATCAAGCCTAAGGATTCTTCTACAAAGAAGCTAATTCCACACCTTGGATCACGAACTAAGTATGTGGTGCATTACATGACCTTGAAGCAAGCCCTTGATCATGGGTTAAAACTGATAAAGATCCATCGTGTGCTACAATTTCGACAGTCGTCCTGGTTAAAGCCTTATGTCGAATGCAATAACCGGCTACGACAAGGATCTAGCAATGATTTCGAGAAGGATCTGTACAAACTTTTTAACAATGCTATGTTTGGAAAAACTATGGAGAATATAAGAAATCGACTGAATATACGACTTATTACCGATTGGAAGACATTGGAAAAGCTGGTTGCTAAGCCTACGTTTATTGATCGAACTATATATGGACCAAATCTGGCTGCAGTACACATGACTTCGCGAGAGATAGTGTTCAACAAACCTATATACATTGGGATGTGTGTGTTGGATATCTCAAAGACCTTGATGTATCGATATCATTATGATGTGCTATTACCGTATTACGGGCTTGAAAATCTGAAACTCATGTATATGGATACAGACTCTTTCATCCATAGAGTGACTACAAGAGATATATATCAGGATAAGTTACGTTTTCTTGAACATCTGGATACAGCTGATTATCCTGTCGACCATATATGTCATTCTACAAACAACAGGAAAGTGTTGGGAAAATTTAAAGATGAAGCCTGTGGAAAAATTATTCATCGCTTTGTAGGACTGAGACCCAAGATGTATGCACTCGACATGGATGGAGGTGTAATCAAGAAGATTAAAGGCATAAAGCGTAGCGCAATCAAGCAATACATCAACTTCGATAGCTATGTGGATTGCCTTAAAACCCAAAAGATTCTAAGAACTCCTATGAACCTAATCCTATCCCAGAAACATAATGTTTCAACAGTTGAAGCTAATAAAATAGCCCTATCTCCTCATGACGACAAGAGAATGATTGCTGAGGATGGAGTATCAACATACGCGTACGGACACTATAGTATTGCAGAATGTGTGCAAAAGGGGGCAACTTAGATCAGAAGATAATGGTTATCTCTGTAAGCTAAGCTACAGAATGAATATTTACACAAGTGACATCTATCCTACGACTCTCACGACGCCTGAGGAAGAAAGAAGAAATAATAACAATGGAGGAAGGCGTTAACTCTGCCACTAGGATTATATTCTAGTGCTGGTCTCCAGCCCAGATAAAAGAGGAGAGGCGTCTACCATTGAAATACAAGCTAAGTATACCCTGATTTACTTTATACAAACACAAGTAAAAGCTTGGGAGGGGATATCATAAGAGAATTCACAAAATGTCCCACATAAAACTAATATACAAGTACTTCAGTATCATTGGTTAGAGTATCAGACAGTGTTAGGTTTAAAGCTTCATAAAAGAGGATAGAGTGGAAGGGAAGTAAGTGCAAAAAATACAATGTGAAAAACAAATGCTTCAAAAGCAACACAAAGATAGGTTAGGTAGTCACACCTGATCAATTAGCCTATGTAGCCAAACTACCAACGAGAGCACAGAACCAACGTAAACAATTAACTG
The DNA here is from genome assembly GCA_030765055.1 of Mantis religiosa. Classification (NCBI taxonomy): domain Eukaryota; kingdom Metazoa; phylum Arthropoda; class Insecta; order Mantodea; family Mantidae; genus Mantis; species Mantis religiosa. The sequence continues at coordinate 263,775,150 of CM060947.1, read as the reverse complement.
ATGCAACCACAAAAATGTATCCAAATTAACCACAAAAGCACAGTTAGGTTAGGTTTGCTTATAATGGGATGAAATAGTAAAGCACAAGTGTAGGACTTTGGTTAGGTTAAAGTATTAGGTTAGGTTAGCTTATAATGGGATGAAATAGATTAGGACTTCGGTTTGGTTAAAGTGTTAGAGAATCGCACAGTTAGGATAAGTTAGGTTAGGTTAGGTTAGCTTATAATGGGATGAAAACAGTAAAGCATAAGTGGAGGACTTGGGTTAGGTTAAAGTGTTAGTTTAGGTTAGCGTAGGTTAGGTTATAATAGGATGAAAACAGTAAAGCATAAGTGGAGGACTTGGGTTAGGTTAAAGTGTTAGTTTAGGTTAGCTTAGGTTAGGTTATAATAGGATGAAAACAGTAAAGCATAAGTGAAAGACTTGGGTTAGGTTAAAGTGTTAGAGAATCGCACAGTTAGGATAAGTTAGGTTAGGTTAGGTTAGCTTATCATGGGATGAAAACAGTAAAGCATAAGTGGAGGACTTGGGTTAGGTTAAAGTGTTAGTTTAGGTTAGCGTAGGTTAGGTTATAATAGGATGAAAACAGTAAAGCATAAGTGGAGGACTTGGGTTAGGTTAAAGTGTTAGTTTAGGTTAGCTTAAGTTAGGTTATAATAGGATGAAAACAGTAAAGCATAAGTGAAAGACTTGGGTTAGGTTAAAGTGTTAGGTTAGCTTAGTTTATGATAGGGTGAAATAGTAAAACATAAGAGGAAGACTTGGGTTTTGGTTAGGTTACAGTAGGGTAGGTTAGGTTAGATTAGTTTAAACTGATAGAAGCTCCGATTACAAATGAGGAGTAAACGTTTTGAAATGGTTAAAACCATGATGACTAACTGATGATGATGATGATGAAGAATCAACTGATGATGAATTAAACTACTGCAATTCAAATGCAGTCTAAGTCAGCTAAGCACATCTTAAAGACAGTAAATGTACCCCGAGAACCTCCTAAATAATTGCCAAGCCACTAAATGCATCCCTAAAGACTCTAAATACACTCCCCAAGAAACGTGTAAATTGAATCAAAAGCCACTAAATAAACTCTAAAAACCTCTAAATACACTCTAAGAACGTCCTAAATGCATGCCAAAGTCGCTAAGAACGCATTAAATATCTCTAAATTACACATCAAAAAGCTCCTAAATGCATTTCGAAGCCATTAAATCGCTCCAAAAAGCCTCTAATTACGTCTCAAAAGCCACTAAATACAACAGAAAGACGATAAGTACGGCTCAAAAGCTTATAAATACATCAGAAAGTCAGTAAGTATGTCCCAATAGCCTCTAAATACATCCCAAGAATCTCTAAATTACACCATAGAGTCATTAATACACCGCTCAGGACACTAAATATGTCGTAGAAGTCTCTAGATACACCCCCAGAAGCCTCTGAATACCCGAAAAAAAACCAAAAAAATATGCCCTTAAAGCTCACAAACACAGCAAATGTCTCTAAATACAACTCAAAATCCCCAAAATATAGCAAAAGACACTAAATGCACTCCCCTAGACGCGATACCTCCCAAAAGCCTCTATGTACATCGCTAGAAGCTCTAAATACTTCAAAAAGTCTCTAATGCGCTCCAAAAGCCCCTAAATACATAAAAAGGACCTTAAATACATCCCAATAAAGTCCTAAATACTTCAAATGCCTCTAAATACGCCCCAGCAAACGCCCTTGAATACACGATAAAAGCTTCTAAATTCTGCAATAAGCTGGTAAATACCTTCCAGAAGCTCCTAAATACACCAGAAACGGGCTAAATGCACCCCAAGAAGCCCTAATACTTCAAAAAGCTAGTAAATACGTCGCAAAATCCTTTCAATATGCCCCAGAAGCCCTTAAATAACAAACAAAACCACGCTAAATACGCCCCGAAAACCTCTAAATATAGCAAAAATAAACTAAATAGGATAATAAATTCTTTAAATACATAGATTGCGCACGGCCGCCATCTTGCCCATAAACTGTGTGCTCGTTCACTCTTATTTAACCTACTTCGGCATATTCCTTTCGATGAATGTTGTAACTCAGTATTACGTAAATTTAAAACCAGGAGCGAAGATGGACAAGTGACAAGTGGCTTGAACGTTTCAAGACGGGAGGTGGACAGTGTATTATCCACATAATTCAGTGAATTATAAATTCGCAAAGTTATTAATCCTTGAAGCAAAGGCGAGATCGGCATATTCCTTTCGATGCATGTCCTAAATCAATATTACGTAAATTTAAAACGAGGTACGAAGAAGGACAAGTGACGAGTGACTTGAACGTTTCAAGATGGGAGGTGGACAGTGTATTATCCACATAATTCAGTGAATTATAGAATGGCAAAGTTATTAACACTTGAAGAAAAGACGAGATCGGCATATTCCTTTCGATACATGTTCTAACTCAATACTACGTAAATTTTAAACGAGGAGCCAAGAAGGACAAGTGACGAGTAACTTGAACGTTTCAAGATGAGTGGTGGACAATGTATTATCAACATAATTCAGTGAATTATAAAATCGCAGTTATTAATACTTGAAGCAAAAGCGAGATCGGCATATTCCTTTCGATGAATGTTGTAACTCAGTATTACGTAAATTTAAAACCAGGAGCGAAGATGGACAAGTGACAAGTGGCTTGAACGTTTCAAGACGGGAGGTGGACAGTGTATTGTCCACATAATTCAGTGAAATATGAAATCCCAAAGTTACTAATACTTGAAGCAAAGGCGAGATCGCCATATTCCTTTATGTGAATGTTTTAGCCTCTCTTGTACTTCCGCAGTAACCTTCATAGCAACTTGTTTTGACAGTCTATACCTCCGTGGAAAATTTTTTTCTGATAGCTCCTCAAAATCATTTCTGCTCATAGGTCGTACTCTATTACGAAAAAAGCTGCGTACACGCCCGCCATCTTGATTCCTGATATTCCTACCTGTTAACTACTTAACAACAGAAATATGTCATGTTAGGTTAACAAGAGCATTAACCTATCACTTGTTGGTGAATTGCA